>JANJGN010002506.1:0-68789 GCA_026770705.1 Isurus oxyrinchus
CTATCTCCCCCCTCTGTCTGTATCACTCACCCCTCTGTCTCTCTCTCTCTCCCCACTCTGTCTCTCTCTCTCTCTACCCCCCTCTTCCTCTCTCTCTCTCCACCCTCTGCCTCTCTCTCTTCCCCCACTGTCTCTCTCTCACCCCTCTGATTCTCTATCTTACCCCTCTCTATCTCTCTTATTCTCTCTCTCACCCTGTCACTCTCTCCTCCCATGTATCTCTCCGCACTCTGTCTCTATCTGTCCGCCCTCTGTCTCTCTCTCACTCCCCCCTCTGTCTCTCTCTCTCTCTCTCTCCCCCCTCTGTCTCTCTCTCTCCACCCACTGTCTCTCTCTCTCTCTCTCCCCTCTGTCTCTCTCTCTCCCTCCTCTGTCTCTCTCTCTCTCCCTCCCCCCCTCTGTCTCTCTCTCTCCACCCACTGTCTCTCTCTCTCTCCACCCTCTGTCTCTCTCTCTCCCACCTCTGTCTCTCTCTCACTCCCCTCTGTCTCTCTCTCTCTCACCCCTCTGTCTCTCTCTCTCCCCCCTCTGTCTCTCTCTCTGCTCCCTCTGTCTCTCTCTCTCCCCCCTCTGTCCCTCTCTCTCACTACCCTCTGTCGCTCTCTCTCTCTCTCCCCTCTGTCTCTCTCTCTCTCCCCCCTCTGTCTCTCTCTCTCTCTCCCCCCTCTGTCTCTCTCTCCACCCACTGTCTCCCTCTCTCCCCCCTCTGTCTCTCTCTCTCCACCCTCTGTCTCTCTCTCTCCCCCTTGTCTCTCTCTCACTCCCCTCTGTCTCTCTCTCTCTCTCCCCCCTCTGTCTATCTCTCTACACCCACTGTCTCTCTCTCTCCCCCCTCTGTCTCTCTCTCTCCACTGCCTCTCTACCCTCTGTCTCTCTCTCACTCCCCTGTGTTTCTCTCTCTCTCTCCCCCCTCTGTCATACTCTCTCCCCTCTCTGTCTCTCTCTCTCCCCCCTCAGTCTCTCTCTCCCTCCCCCCTCTGTCTCTGTCTCTCTCCCCCCCTCTGCCTCTCTCTCTCCCCCGCTGCCTCTCTCGCTCCCCCCTCAGTCTCTCTCCACCCTTCCTCTGTCTCTCTCTTCCCCATGTCTCTCTCTCCTCCCCTGGATCTCTCCCCACTCTGTCTCTATCAAACCCCCCTCTGTCTCTATCTCTCTCACCCGTGTCTCTCTCTCTTTCCTCCCTCTGTCTCTCTCTGCCCACTGTCCATCTCCCTCTCACCCCTCTGTCTCTCTCCCTCTCTCTCCCCTCTGACTCTCTCTCTCCCCCCTCAGTCGCTCTCTCTCCCCCCTCTGTCTCTCTCTCTCTCCCCACTATGTCTCTCTCTCTCACCCCTCTGTCTCTCTCTCTCCCCCCTGTCTCTCCTCTCCCCCCTCTGTCTCTCTCTCTCCTCCCTCTGTCTCTCTCTCACTCCCCTCTGTCTCTCTCTCTCTCACCCCTCTGTCTCACTCTCTCTCACCCCTCTGTCATACTCTCTCCCCTCCCTGTCTCTCTCTCTGCCCCCTCTGTCTCTCTCCCTCCTCCCTCTGTCTCTATCCCTCCGCCCTCTGTCCCTCTCTCTCTCTACCCTCTGTCTCTCTCTCTCTCTCCCCTCTGTCTCTCTCCCTCCCCCCTCTGTCTCTCTCTCTCTCCCCCCCTCTGTCTCTCTCCCTCCCCCCTCTGTCTCTCTCTCTCCACCCACTGTCTCTCTCTCTCCCCTCTGTCTCTCTCTCTCCCCCCTCTGTCTCTCTCTCTCTCTCACCCCTCTGTCTCTCACTGTCTCCCCCCTCTGTCATACTCTCTCCCCTCTCTGTCTCTCTCTCTCCCTCCTCTGTCTCTCTCTCTCCTCCCTCTGTCTCTCTCTCTCCCCCCTCTGTCCGTCTCTCTCTCTACCCCTCTGTCTCTCTCTCTCTCTCTCGCCTCTGTCTCTATCTCTCTCCCCCCTCTGTCTCTCTCTCTCTCTCCCCCCTCTGTCTCTCTCTCTCCACCCACTGTCTCTCTCTCTCCCCCCCCTCTGTCTCTTTCTCTCCACCCTGTCTCTCTCTCTCCCCCCCTCTGTCTCTCTCTCTCCCCGCTATGTCTCTCTCTCTCCCCCCTCTGTCTCTCTCTCTCCACCCTCTGTCACTCTCTCTCCCCCCTCTGTCACGCTCTCTCCCCCCCTCTGTCTCTGTCTCTCCCCCCTCTGTCCCTCTATCTCCCTTCTCTCACTCTCCCCCCTCTGTCACTCTCTCACTCCTCTCTGTCTCTCTCTCTCTCCCTCCCCCTCTCTCTCTCTCTCCCCCTCTGTCTCTCTCTCTCCCCCCTCTGTTTCTCTCTCCCTTTCCTCTGTCTCTCTCTTCCCCATTTCTCTCTCTCCTCCCCTGTATCTCTCTCCCCTCTGTCTCTCTCTCTCTCCACCCTCTGTCTCTATCTCTCTCCCACCTCTGTCACTCTCTCTCCCCCCTCTGCCTCTCTCTCCTCCCGCTGGCTCTCTTTCTCTCCGCCCTCAGCCTCTCTCTCTCCCCCTCAGCCTCTCTCTCTCCCCCCTCTGTCTCTCTCTCCCCTTCCTCTGTCTCTCTCTTCCCCATGTCTCTCTCTCCTCCCCTGTATCTCTACCCCCTCTGTCTTTATCTAACCCCTCTCTGTCTCTCTCTGTCTCCCCCCTGTGTCTCTCTCTCTCCTCCCTCTGTCTCTCTCTCTTCGCCCACTGTCCCTCTCCCTCTCTCCCCTCTGTCTCTCTCTCTCTCTCTCCCCTCTGTCTGTCTCTCTCTCCCACCTCTGTCTCTCTCTCTCCCACCTCTGTCTCTCTCTCTCCCCCCTCTGTCTCTCTCTCTCCCCCCTTCTGTCTCTCTCTCTCCCCCCTCTGGCTCTCTCTCTCCCCCCTCTGTCTCTCTCTCTCTCCCCTCTGTTTCTCTCTCTCCCCCGTCTGTCTCTCTCTCTCCCCCCTCTGTCTCTCTCTCTCCCCCCTGTCTCTCCTCTCCCCCCTCTGTCTCTCTCTCTCCCACCTCTGTCTCTCTCTCACTCCCCTCTGTCTCTCTCTCTCTCACCCCTCTGTCTCACTCTCTCTCACCCCTCTGTCATACTCTCTCCCCTCCCTGTCTCTCTCTCTGCCCCCTCTGTCTCTCTCCCTCCTCCCTCTGTCTCTATCCCTCCGCCCTCTGTCTCTCTCTCACTCCCCTCTGTCTCTCTCTCTCTCACCCCTCTGTCTCACTCTCTCTCACCCCTCTGTCATACTCTCTCCCCTCCCTGTCTCTCTCTCTGCCCCCTCTGTCTCTCTCTCTCTACCCTCTGTCTCTCTCTCTCTCTCTCCCCTCTGTCTCTCTCTCTCTCTCCCCTCTGTCTCTCTCTCTCTCCCCCCTCTGTCTCTCTCCCTCCCCCCTCTGTCTCTCTCTCTCCACCCACTGTCTCTCTCTCTCCCCTCTGTCTCTCTCTCTCCCCCCCTCTGTCTCTCTCTCTCTCTCACCCCTCTGTCTCTCACTGTCTCCCCCCTCTGTCATACTCTCTCCCCTCTCTGTCTCTCTCTCTCCCTCCTCTGTCTCTCTCTCTCCTCCCTCTGTCTCTCTCTCTCCCCCCTCTGTCCGTCTCTCTCTCTACCCTCTGTCTCTGTCTCTCTCTCTCGCCTCTGTCTCTATCTCTCTCCCCCCCTCTGTCTCTCTCTCTCTCTCTCCCCCCTCTGTCTCTCTCTCTCCACCCACTGTCTCTCTCTCTCCCCCCTCTGTCTCTTTCTCTCCACCCTGTCTCTCTCTCACTCCCCTCTGTCTCTCTCTCTCCCCCGTCTGTCTCTCTCTCTCCCCCCCTCTGTCTCTCTCTCTCCCCTCTCTGTCTCTCTCTCTCTCTTTACCCCTCTGCCTCTCTCTCTCTCACCCTCTGCCCCCTCTCTCCCCCTTTTGATTCTCTCTTTTACCCGTCTCTTGCTTTCTCCCAGTCTCTCTCTCTCTCTCTCTCCCCTCGACTCTCTCTGTCTCTCTGCCCCCGTCTCTCTCTCTTCCCCATCTCTCTCTCCTCCGCTCTATCTCCCCCCTCTGTCTGTATCACTCACCCCTCTGTCTCTCTCTCTCTCCCCACTCTGTCTCTCTCTCTCTCTACCCCCCTCTTCCTCTCTCTCTCTCCACCCTCTGCCTCTCTCTCTTCCCCCACTGTCTCTCTCTCACCCCTCTGATTCTCTATCTTACCCCTCTCTATCTCTCTTATCCTCTCTCTCACCCTGTCACTCTCTCCTCCCATGTATCTCTCCGCACTCTGTCTCTATCTGTCCGCCCTCTGTCTCTCTCTCACTCCCCCCTCTGTCTCTCTCTCTCTCTCTCTCTCTCCCACCTCTGTCTCTCTCTCTCCACCCACTGACTCTCTCTCTCTCTCCACCCACTGTCTCTCTCTCTCTCCACCCTCTGTCTCTCTCTCCCACCTCTGTCTCTCTCTCACTCCCCTCTGTCTCTCTCTCTCTCACCCCTCTGTCTCTCTCTCTCCCCCCTCTGTCTCTCTCTCTGCTCCCTCTGTCTCTCTCTCTCCCCCCCTCTGTCCCTCTCTCTCACTACCCTCTGTCGCTCTCTCTCTCTCTCCCCTCTGTCTCTCTCTCTCTCCCCCCTCTGTCTCTCTCTCTCTCTCCCCCCTCTGTCTCTCTCTCCACCCACTGTCTCCCTCTCTCCCCCCCTCTGTCTCTCTCTCTCCACCCTCTGTCTCTCTCTCTCCCCCTTGTCTCTCTCTCACTCCCCTCTGTCTCTCTCTCTCTCTCCCCCCTCTGTCTATCTCTCTACACCCACTGTCTCTCTCTCTCCCCCCTCTGTCTCTCTCTCTCCACTGCCTCTCTCCCCTCTGTCTCTCTCTCACTCCCCTGTGTTTCTCTCTCTCTCTCCCCCCTCTGTCATACTCTCTCCCCTCTCTGTCTCTCTCTCTCCCCCATCAGTCTCTCTCTCCCTCCCCCCTCTGTCTCTGTCTCTCTCCCCCCCTCTGCCTCTCTCTCTCCCCCTCTGCCTCTCTCTCTCCCCCTCTGCCTCTCTCGCTCCCCCCTCAGTCTCTCTCCACCCTTCCTCTGTCTCTCTCTTCCCCATGTCTCTCTCTCCTCCCCTGGATCTCTCCCCACTCTGTCTCTATCAAACCCCCCTCTGTCTCTATCTCTCTCACCCGTGTCTCTCTCTCTTTCCTCCCTCTGTCTCTCTCTGCCCACTGTCCATCTCCCTCTCTCCCCTCTGTCTCTCTCCCTCTCTCTCCCCTCTGACTCTCTCTCTCCCCTCTCTGTCTCTCTCTCTCCCCCCTCTGTCTCTCTCTCTCCCCGCTATGTCTCTCTCTCTCCCCCCTCTGTCTCTCTCTCTCCCCCCTCTGTCACTCTCTCTCCCCCCTCTGTCACGCTCTCTCCCCCCTCTGTCACGCTCTCTCCCCCCTCTGTCTCTCTCTCTCTCCCCCCTCTGTCTCTCTCTCTCCCCCCTCTGTCTCTCTCTCTCCCCCCTCTGTCTCTCTCTCTCCTCCCTCTGTCTCTCCCTCTTCCCCCTCTGTCTCTCTCTCTCCCACCTCTGTCTCTCTCTCTCCCACCTCTGTCTCTCTCTCTCCCCCTCTGTCTCTGTCTCTCTCCCCCCCTCTGTCGCTCTCTCTCGCTCTCCCCTCTGTCTCTCTCTCCCCACTCTGTCTCTCTCTCTCTCTCTTTACCCCTCTGCCTCTCTCTCTCTCACCCTCCGCCCCTCTCTCCCCCTTCTGATTCTCTCCCTTACCCGTCTCTCTCTCTCTCCCCGTCTCTCTCTCTCTCCCCTCGCCTCTTTCTGTCTCTCTGCCCCGTCTCTCTCTCTTTCCCGTCTCTCTCTCCTACCCTGTATCTCCCCCCTCTGTCTGTATCACTCACCCCTCTGTCTCTCTCTCTCTCCCCACTCTGTCTCTCTCTCTCTCTAACCCCTCTTCGTCTCTCTCCACCCTCTGCCTCTCTCTCTCTCCACCCTCTGCCTCTCTCTCTCTCCTCCCTCTACCCGCCCTCCCTCCACTCCCTGCTTCTCTCTTCCCCCACTGTCTCTCTCTCACCCCTCTGATTCTCTCTCTTACCGCTCTCTCTCTCTCTTACCCTCTCTCTCACCCTGTCACTCTCTCCTCCCATGTATCTCTCCGCACTCTGTCTCTATCTCTCCGCCCTCTGTCTCTCTCTCCCTCCCCCCTCTGTCTCTCTCTCTCTCCCCCCTCTGTCTCTCTCTCTCTCCCCCCTCTGTCTCTCTATCTCCCTTCTCTCTCTCTCCCCCCTCTGTCACTCTCTCACTCCTCTCTGTCTCTCTCACTCTCTCCCTCCCCCTGTCTCTCTCTCTCCCCCCTCTGTCCCTCTATCTCCCTTCTCTCACTCTCCCCCCTCTGTCACTCTCTCACTCCTCTCTGTCTCTCTCTCTCTCCCTCCCCCTCTCTCTCTCTCTCCCCCTCTGTCTCTCTCTCTCCCCCCTCTGTCCCTCTATCTCCCTTTCCTCTGTCTCTCTCTTCCCCATTTCTCTCTCTCCTCCCCTGTATCTCTCTCCCCTCTGTCTCTCTCTCTCTCCACCCTCTGTCTCTATCTCTCTCCCACCTCTGTCACTCTCTCTCCCCCCTCTGCCTCTCTCTCCTCCCGCTGGCTCTCTTTCTCTCCGCCCTCAGCCTCTCTCTCTCCTCCCTCTGTCTCTCTCTCTCCCCCCTCTGTCCGTCTCTCTCTCTACCCTCTGTCTCTCTCTCTCTCTCTCGCCTCTGTCTCTATCTCTCTCCCCCCTCTGTCTCTCTCTCTCTCTCCCCCCTCTGTCTCTCTCTCTCCACCCACTGTCTCTCTCTCTCCCCCCTCTGTCTCTTTCTCTCCACCCTGTCTCTCTCTCACTCCCCTCTGTCTCTCTCTCTCCCCCGTCTGTCTCTCTCTCTCCCCCCTCTGTCTCTCTCTCTCTCTTTACCCCTCTGCCTCTCTCTCTCTCACCCTCTGCCCCTCTCTCCCCCTTTTGATTCTCTCTTTTACCCGTCTCTTGCTTTCTCCCAGTCTCTCTCTCTCTCTCTCTCCCCTCGACTCTCTCTGTCTCTCTGCCCCCGTCTCTCTCTCTTCCCCGTCTCTCTCTCCTCCGCTCTATCTCCCCCCTCTGTCTGTATCACTCACTCCTCTGTCTCTCTCTCTCTCCCCACTCTGTCTCTCTCTCTCTCTACCCCCTCTTCCTCTCTCTCTCTCCACCCTCTGCCTCTCTCTCTTCCCCCACTGTCTCTCTCTCACCCCTCTGATTCTCTATCTTACCCCTCTCTATCTCTCTTATCCTCTCTCTCACCCTGTCACTCTCTCCTCCCATGTATCTCTCCGCACTCTGTCTCTATCTGTCCGCCCTCTGTCTCTCTCTCACTCCCCCCTCTGTCTCTCTCTCTCTCTCTCTCTCCCCCCCTCTGTCTCTCTCTCTCCACCCACTGTCCTCTCTCTCTCTCTCTCCCCTCTGTCTCTCTCTCTCCCTCCTCTGTCTCTCTCTCTCTCTCTCCCCCCTCTGTCTCTCTCTCTCCACCCACTGTCTCTCTCTCTCTCCACCCTCTGTCTCTCTCTCTCCCACCTCTGTCTCTCTCTCACTCCCCTCTGTCTCTCTCTCTCTCACCCCCTCTGTCTCTCTCTCTCCCCCCTCTGTCTCTCTCTCTGCTCCCTCTGTCTCTCTCTGTCCCCCCTCTGTCCCTCTCTCTCACTACCCTCTGTCGCTCTCTCTCTCTCTCCCCTCTGTCTCTCTCTCTCTCCCCCCCTCTGTCTCTCTCTCTCTCTCCCCCCTCTGTCTCTCTCTCTCCACCCACTGTCTCCCTCTCTCCCCCCTCTGTCTCTCTCTCTCCACCCTCTGTCTCTCTCTCACTCCCCTCTGTCTCTCTCTCTCTCTCCCCCCTCTGTCTATCTCTCTACACCCACTGTCTCTCTCTCTCCCCCCCTCTGTCTCTCTCTCTCCACTGCCTCTCTCCCCTCTGTCTCTCTCTCACTCCCCTGTGTTTCTCTCTCTCTCTCCCCCCTCTGTCATACTCTCTCCCCTCTCTGTCTCTCTCTCTCCCCCCCTCAGTCTCTCTCTCCCTCCCCCCCTCTGTCTCTGTCTCTCTCCCCCCCCTCTGCCTCTCTCTCTCCCCCTCTGCCTCTCTCGCTCCCCCCCTCAGTCTCTCTCCACCCTTCCTCTGTCTCTCTCTTCCCCATGTCTCTCTCTCCTCCCCTGGATCTCTCCCCACTCTGTCTCTATCAAACCCCCCTCTGTCTCTATCTCTCTCACCCGTGTCTCTCTCTCTTTCCTCCCTCTGTCTCTCTCTGCCCACTGTCCATCTCCCTCTCTCCCCTCTGTCTCTCTCCCTCTCTCTCCCCTCTGACTCTCTCTCTCCCCCCTCTGTCTCTCTCTCTCCCCCCTCTGTCTCTCTCTCTCCCCGCTATGTCTCTCTCTCTCCCCCCTCTGTCTCTCTCTCACTCCACCCTCTGTCTCTCTCTCTCTCTCCCCCCTCTGTCTCTCTCTCTCTCTCCCCCTCTGTCTCTGCCTCTCCCCTCTCTGTCTCTCTCTCTCCCCCCTCTGTCTCTCTCTCTCCTCCCTCTGTCTCTCTCTCTCCCCCCTCTGTCCCTCTCTGTCTCTAACCTCTGTCTCTCTCTCTCTCTCTCGCCTCTGTCTCTCTCTCTCTCTCCCCCCTCTGTCTCTCTCTCTCTCTCCCCCCTCTGTCTCACTGTCCACCCACTGTCTCTCTCTCTCCCCCCCTCTGTCGCTCTCTCTCCACCCTCTGTCTCTCTCCCCTCTGTCTCTCTCTCTCTCCCCCCTCTGTCATACTCTCTCCCCTCTCTGTCTCTCTCTCTCCCCCCTCTGTCTCTCTCTCTCCCCCCTCTGTCTCTGTCTCTCTCCCCCACTCTGTCTCTCTCTCGCTCCCCCCTCTGTCTCTCTCTCTCCCCACTCTGTCTCTCTCTCTCCACCCACTGTCTCTCTCTCTCCCCCCTCTGTCTCTCTCTCTCCACCCTCTGCCTCTCTCTCTCCCCCCCTGTCTCTCTCTCTCTCTCTTTACCCCCTCTGCCTCTCTCTCTCACCCTCTGCCCCTCTCTCCCCCTTTTGATTGTCTCTCTTACCCCTGTCTCTCTCTCTCTCCCCATCTCTCTCTCTCTCTCTCTCCCCTCGCCTCTCTCTGTCTCTCTGCCCCCTCTCTCTCTCTTCCTCCTTCTCTCAGTCCTCCCCTGTATCTCCCCCCTCTGTCTCTATCTCTCACCCATCTGTTTCCATCTCTCTCCCCACTCTGTCTCTCGCTCTCTCTCCCCACTCTGCCTCTCACTTTCTCCCCTGTGCCTCTCTCTCTCACTCCCCTCTGTCTCTCTCTCTCCCCCCTCTGTCTCTCACTCTCTCCCCCCTCTGTCATACTCTCTCCCCTCTCTGTCTCTCTCTCTCCCTCCTCTGTCTCTCCCTCTCCTCCCTCTGTCTCTCTCTCTCCCCCCTCTCTCTCTCTCTCCCCCTCTGTCTCTGGCTCTCCCCTCTCTGTCACTCTCTCTCTCCCTCCCCTCTCTCTCTCTCTCTCCCCCTCTGTCTCTCTCTCTCCCCCCTCTGTCTCTCTCTCTCTCCACCCTCTGTCTCTATCTCTCTCCCCCCTCTGTCACTCTCTCTCCCCCCTCTGACTCTCTCTCTCCTCCCTCTGCCTCTCTCTCTCCCCCCTCTGCCTCTCTCTCTCCCCCCTCAGCCTCTCTCTCTCCCCCCTCTGTCTCTCTCTCCCCTTCCTCTGTCTCTCTCTTCCCCATGTCTCTCTCTCCTCCCCTGTATCTCTCCCCCCTCTGTCTCTATCTAACCCCCCTCTGTCTCTCTCTCTCTCCCCCATGTCTCTCTCTCTGCCCACTGTCCCTCTCCCTCTCTCCCCTCTGTCTCTCTCTCCCTCTCTCACATCTATCTCTCTCTCTCTCTGTCCCTTCTGTCTCTCTCTCTCTCCCCCCTCTGTCTCTCTCTCTCCCCCCTCTGTCTCTCTCTCTCCCCCCTCTGTCTCTCTCTCTCCAAACTCTGTCTCTCTCTCTCCCCCTGTCTCTCTCTCAGTCCCCTCTGTCTCTCTCTCTCTCCCCCCTCTGTCATACTCTCTCTCCTCTCTGTCTCTCTCTCTCTCCCCCCTCTGTCTCTCTCTCTCTCCCCCCTCTGTCTCTCTCTCTCCCCCCTCTGTCTCTCTCTCTCCCCCCTCTGTCTCTCTCTCTCCTCCCTCTGTCTCTCCCTCTTCCCCCTCTGTCTCTCTCTCTCCCACCTCTGTCTCTCTCTCTCCCACCTCTGTCCCTCTCTCACTCCCCTCTGTCTCTCTCTCTCTCACCCCTCTGTCTCTCTCTCTCCCCCCTGTCTCTCTCTCACACCCCTCTGTCTCTCCCTCTCTCTCCCCTCTGTCATACTCTCTCCCCTCTCTGTCTCTCTCTCTCTACCCCCCTCTTCGTCTCTCTCTCTCCACCCTCTGCCTCTCTCTCTCTCCACCCTCTGCCTCTCTCTCTCTCCTACCTCTACCTCCCTCCCTCCACTCCCTGCCTCTCTCTCTCCCCCCACTGTCTCTCTCTCACCCCTCTGATTCTCTCTCTTACCCCTCTCTCTCTCTCACCCTCTCTCTCACCCTGTCACTCTCTCCTTCCATGTATCTCTCCGCATTCTGTCTCTATCTCTCCGCCCTCTGTCTCTTTCTCACTCCCCCTCTGTCTCTCTCTGCCTCCCCCCTCTGTCTCTCTCTCTCTCCCCCCTCTGTCTCTCTCTCTCCCCTCTCTGTCTCTCTCTCTCTCTCCCCTCTGTCTCTCTCTCTCTCTCCCCCCCTCTGCCTCTCTCTCTCCCCCTCTGCCTCTCTCGCTCCCCCCCTCAGTCTCTCTCCACCCTTCCTCTGTCTCTCTCTTCCCCATGTCTCTCTCTCCTCCCCTGGATCTCTCCCCACTCTGTCTCTATCAAACCCCCCTCTGTCTCTATCTCTCTCACCCGTGTCTCTCTCTCTTTCCTCCCTCTGTCTCTCTCTGCCCACTGTCCATCTCCCTCTCTCCCCTCTGTCTCTCTCCCTCTCTCTCCCCTCTGACTCTCTCTCTCCCCCCTCTGTCTCTCTCTCTCCCCCCTCTGTCTCTCTCTCTCCCCGCTATGTCTCTCTCTCTCCCCCCTCTGTCTCTCTCTCTCCCCCCTCTGTCACTCTCTCTCCCCCCTCTGTCACGCTCTCTCTCCCCTCTGTCTCTCTCTCTCCCCTCTGTCTCTCTCTCTCTCCCCCCTCTGTCTCTCTCTCTCCCCCCTCTGTCTCTCTCTCTCCTCCCTCTGTCTCTCCCTCTTCCCCCTCTGTCTCTCTCTCTCCCACCTCTGTCTCTCTCTCTCCCACCTCTGTCTCTCTCTCACTCCCCTCTGTCTCTCTCTCTCTCACCCCTCTGTCTCTCTCTCTCCCCCCTGTCTCTCTCTCACACCCCTCTGTCTCTCCCTCTCTCTCCCCTGTCATACTCTCTCCCCTCTCTGTCTCTCTCTCTCTACCCCCCTCTTCGTCTCTCTCTCTCCACCCTCTGCCTCTCTCTCTCTCCACCCTCTGCCTCTCTCTCTCTCCTACCTCTACCTCCCTCCCTCCACTCCCTGCCTCTCTCTCTCCCCCCACTGTCTCTCTCTCACCCCTCTGATTCTCTCTCTTACCCCTCTCTCTCTCTCACCCTCTCTCTCACCCTGTCACTCTCTCCTTCCATGTATCTCTCCGCACTCTGTCTCTATCTCTCCGCCCTCTGTCTCTCTCTCACTCCACCCTCTGTCTCTCTCTCTCTCTCCCCCCTCTGTCTCTCTCTCTCTCTCCCCCGTCTGTCTCTCTCTCTCCCCCTCTGTCTCTCTCTCTCTCTTTACCCCTCTGCCTCTCTCTCTCTCACCCTCTGCCTCTCTCTCCCCCTTTTGATTCTCTCTTTTACCCCTGTCTCTTGCTTTCTCCCAGTCTCTCTCTCTCTCTCTCTCCCCTCGACTCTCTCTGTCTCTCTGCCCCCGTCTCTCTCTCTTCCCCGTCTCTCTCTCCTCCGCTCTATCTCCCCCCTCTGTCTGTATCACTCACCCCCTCTGTCTCTCTCTCTCTCCCCACTCTGTCTCTCTCTCTCTCTACCCCCCTCTTCCTCTCTCTCTCTCCACCCTCTGCCTCTCTCTCTCTCCTCCCTCCCTCCACTTCCTGCCTCTCTCTCTTCCCCCACTGTCTCTCTCACCCCTCTGATTCTCTATCTTACCCCCCTCTCTCTCTCTTATCCTCTCTCTCACCCTGTCACTCTCTCCTCCCATGTATCTCTCCGCACTCTGTCTCTATCTCTCCGCCCTCTGTCTCTCTCTCACTCCACCCTCTGTCTCTCTCTCTCTCTCCCCCCTCTGTCTCTCTCTCTCTCTCCCCCTCTATCTCTCTCTCTCTCCCCTCTGTCTCTGCCTCTCCCCTCTCTGTCTCTCTCTCTCCCCCCTCTGTCTCTCTCTCTCCTCCCTCTGTCTCTCTCTCTCCCCCCTCTGTCCCTCTCTGTCTCTAACCTCTGTCTCTCTCTCTCTCTCTCGCCTCTGTCTCTCTCTCTCTCTCCCCCCTCTGTCTCTCTCTCTCTCTCCCCCCTCTGTCTCACTGTCCACCCACTGTCTCTCTCTCTCCCCCCCTCTGTCGCTCTCTCTCCACCCTCTGTCTCTCTCCCCTCTGTCTCTCTCTCTCTCCCCCCTCTGTCATACTCTCTCCCCTCTCTGTCTCTCTCTCTCCCCCCTCTGTCTCTGTCTCTCCCCCCTCTGTCTCTGTCTCTCTCCCCCACTCTGTCTCTCTCTCTCCCCACTCTGTCTCTCTCTCTCCACCCACTGTCTCTCTCTCTCCCCCCTCTGTCTCTCTCTCTCCACCCTCTGTCTCTCTCTCTCCCCCCTGTCTCTCTCTCTCTCTCTTTACCCCTCTGCCTCTCTCTCTCACCCTCTGCCCCTCTCTCCCCCTTTTGATTGTCTCTTACCCCTGTCTCTCTCTCTCTCCCCATCTCTCTCTCTCTCTCTCTCCCCTCGCCTCTCTCTGTCTCTCTGCCCCCTCTCTCTCTCTTCCCCGTCTCTCACTCCTCCCCTGTATCTCCCCCCTCTGTCCTCTATCTCTCACCCATCTGTTTCCATCTCTCTCCCCACTCTGTCTCTCGCTCTCTCTCCCCACTCTGCCCCTCACTTTCTCCCCTGTGCCTCTCTCTCTCACTCCCCTCTGTCTCTCACTCTCTCCCCCCTCTGTCATACTCTCTCCCCTCTCTGTCTCTCTCTCTCCCTCCTCTGTCTCTCCCTCTCCTCCCTCTGTCTCTCTCTCTCCCCCCTCTCTCTCTCTCTCCCCCTCTGTCTCTGGCTCTCCCCTCTCTGTCACTCTCTCTCTCCCTCCCCTCTCTCTCTCTCTCTCCCCCTCTGTCTCTCTCTCTCCCCCCTCTGTCTCTCTCTCTCTCCACCCTCTGTCTCTATCTCTCTCCCCCCCTCTGTCACTCTCTCTCCCCCCTCTGACTCTCTCTCTCCTCCCTCTGCCTCTCTCTCTCCCCCCTCTGCCTCTCTCTCTCCCCCCTCAGCCTCTCTCTCTCCCCCCCTCTGTCTCTCTCTCCCCTTCCTCTGTCTCTCTCTTCCCCATGTCTCTCTCTCCTCCCCTGTATCTCTCCCCCCTCTGTCTCTATCTAACCCCCCTCTGTCTCTCTCTCTCTCCCCCATGTCTCTCTCTCTGCCCACTGTCCCTCTCCCTCTCTCCCCTCTGTCTCTCTCTCCCTCTCTCACATCTATCTCTCTCTCTCTCTGTCCCTTCTGTCTCTCTCTCTCCCCCCTCTGTCTCTCTCTCTCCCCCCTCTGTCTCTCTCTCTCCCCCCTCTGTCTCTCTCTCTCCAAACTCTGTCTCTCTCTCTCCCCCTGTCTCTCTCTCACTCCCCTCTGTCTCTCTCTCTCTCCCCCCTCTGTCATACTCTCTCTCCTCTCTGTCTCTCTCTCTCTCCCCCCTCTGTCTCTCTCTCTCTCCCCCCTCTGTCTCTCTCTCTCCCCCCTCTGTCTCTCTCTCTCCCCCCTCTGTCTCTCTCTCTCCTCCCTCTGTCTCTCCCTCTTCCCCCTCTGTCTCTCTCTCTCCCACCTCTGTCTCTCTCTCTCCCACCTCTGTCCCTCTCTCACTCCCCTCTGTCTCTCTCTCTCTCACCCCTCTGTCTCTCTCTCTCCCCCCTGTCTCTCTCTCACACCCCTCTGTCTCTCCCTCTCTCTCCCCTCTGTCATACTCTCTCCCCTCTCTGTCTCTCTCTCTCTACCCCCTCTTCGTCTCTCTCTCTCCACCCTCTGTGCCTCTCTCTCTCTCCTACCTCTACCTCCCTCCCTCCACTCCCTGCCTCTCTCTCTCCCCCCACTGTCTCTCTCTCACCCCCTCTGATTCTCTCTCTTACCCCTCTCTCTCTCTCACCCTCTCTCTCACCCTGTCACTCTCTCCTTCCATGTATCTCTCCGCATTCTGTCTCTATCTCTCCGCCCTCTGTCTCTTTCTCACTCCCCCTCTGTCTCTCTCTGCCTCCCCCCTCTGTCTCTCTCTCTCTCCCCCCTCTGTCTCTCTCTCTCCCCTCTCTGTCTCTCTCTCTCTCTCCCCTCTGTCTCTCTCTCTCTCTCCCCCCCTCTGCCTCTCTCTCTCCCCCTCTGCCTCTCTCGCTCCCCCCTCAGTCTCTCTCCACCCTTCCTCTGTCTCTCTCTTCCCCATGTCTCTCTCTCCTCCCCTGGATCTCTCCCCACTCTGTCTCTATCAAACCCCCCTCTGTCTCTATCTCTCTCACCCGTGTCTCTCTCTCTTTCCTCCCTCTGTCTCTCTCTGCCCACTGTCCATCTCCCTCTCTCCCCTCTGTCTCTCTCCCTCTCTCTCCCCTCTGACTCTCTCTCTCCCCCCTCTGTCTCTCTCTCTCCCCCCCTCTGTCTCTCTCTCTCCCCGCTATGTCTCTCTCTCTCCCCCCTCTGTCTCTCTCTCTCCCCCCCTCTGTCACTCTCTCTCCCCCCTCTGTCACGCTCTCTCTCCCCTCTGTCTCTCTCTCTCCCCTCTGTCCTCTCTCTCTCTCCCCCCTCTGTCTCTCTCTCTCCCCCCTCTGTCTCTCTCTCTCCCCCCTCTGTCTCTCTCTCTCCTCCCTCTGTCTCTCCCTCTTCCCCCTCTGTCTCTCTCTCTCCCACCTCTGTCTCTCTCTCTCCCACCTCTGTCTCTCTCTCACTCCCCTCTGTCTCTCTCTCACCCCTCTGTCTCTCTCTCTCCCCCCTGTCTCTCTCTCACACCCCTCTGTCTCTCCCTCTCTCTCCCCTCTGTCATACTCTCTCCCCTCTCTGTCTCTCTCTCTCTACCCCCTCTTCGTCTCTCTCTCTCCACCCTCTGCCTCTCTCTCTCTCCACCCTCTGCCTCTCTCTCTCTCCTACCTCTACCTCCCTCCCTCCACTCCCTGCCTCTCTCTCTCCCCCCACTGTCTCTCTCTCACCCCTCTGATTCTCTCTCTTACCCCTCTCTCTCTCTCACCCTCTCTCTCACCCTGTCACTCTCTCCTTCCATGTATCTCTCCGCACTCTGTCTCTATCTCTCCGCCCTCTGTCTCTCTCTCACTCCACCCTCTGTCCTCTCTCTCTCTCTCCCCCCTCTGTCCTCTCTCTCTCTCTCCCCCGTCTGTCTCTCTCTCTCCCCCCTCTGTCTCTCTCTCTCTCTTTACCCCTCTGCCTCTCTCTCTCTCACCCTCTGCCTCTCTCTCCCCCTTTTGATTCTCTCTTTTACCCCTGTCTCTTGCTTTCTCCCAGTCTCTCTCTCTCTCTCTCTCCCCTCGACTCTCTCTGTCTCTCTGCCCCCGTCTCTCTCTCTTCCCCGTCTCTCTCTCCTCCGCTCTATCTCCCCCCTCTGTCTGTATCACTCACCCCTCTGTCTCTCTCTCTCTCCCCACTCTGTCTCTCTCTCTCTCTACCCCCTCTTCCTCTCTCTCTCTCCACCCTCTGCCTCTCTCTCTCTCCTCCCTCCCTCCACTTCCTGCCTCTCTCTCTTCCCCCACTGTCTCTCTCACCCCTCTGATTCTCTATCTTACCCCCCTCTCTCTCTCTTATCCTCTCTCTCACCCTGTCACTCTCTCCTCCCATGTATCTCTCCGCACTCTGTCTCTATCTCTCCGCCCTCTGTCTCTCTCTCACTCCACCCTCTGTCTCTCTCTCTCTCTCCCCCCCTCTGTCTCTCTCTCTCTCTCTCCCCCTCTATCTCTCTCTCTCTCCCCCTCTGTCTCTGCCTCTCCCCTCTCTGTCTCTCTCTCTCCCCCCTCTGTCTCTCTCTCTCCTCCCTCTGTCTCTCTCTCTCCCCCCTCTGTCCCTCTCTGTCTCTAACCTCTGTCTCTCTCTCTCTCTCTCGCCTCTGTCTCTCTCTCTCTCTCCCCCCTCTGTCTCTCTCTCTCTCTCCCCCCTCTGTCTCACTGTCCACCCCACTGTCTCTCTCTCTCCCCCCCTCTGTCGCTCTCTCTCCACCCTCTGTCTCTCTCCCCTCTGTCTCTCTCTCTCTCCCCCCTCTGTCATACTCTCTCCCCTCTCTGTCTCTCTCTCTCCCCCCTCTGTCTCTGTCTCTCCCCCCCTCTGTCTCTGTCTCTCTCCCCCACTCTGTCTCTCTCTCTCCCCACTCTGTCTCTCTCTCTCCACCCACTGTCTCTCTCTCTCCCCCCCTCTGTCTCTCTCTCTCCACCCTCTGTCTCTCTCTCTCCCCCCCTGTCTCTCTCTCTCTCTCTTTACCCCTCTGCCTCTCTCTCTCACCCTCTGCCCCTCTCTCCCCCTTTTGATTGTCTCTTACCCCTGTCTCTCTCTCTCTCCCCATCTCTCTCTCTCTCTCTCTCTCCCCTCGCCTCTCTCTGTCTCTCTGCCCCCTCTCTCTCTCTTCCCCGTCTCTCACTCCTCCCCTGTATCTCCCCCCTCTGTCTCTATCTCTCACCATCTGTTTCCATCTCTCTCCCCACTCTGTCTCTCGCTCTCTCTCCCCACTCTGCCCCTCACTTTCTCCCCTGTGCCTCTCTCTCTCACTCCCCTCTGTCTCTCTCTCTCCCCCCTCTGTCTCTCACTCTCTCCCCCCTCTGTCATACTCTCTCCCCTCTCTGTCTCTCTCTCTCCCTCCTCTGTCTCTCCCTCTCCTCCCTCTGTCTCTCTCTCTCCCCCCTCTCTCTCTCTCTCCCCCTCTGTCTCTGGCTCTCCCCTCTCTGTCACTCTCTCTCTCCTCTCCCTCCCTCTCTCTCTCTCTCTCCCCCCTCTGTCTCTCTCTCTCCCCCCTCTGTCTCTCTCTCTCTCCACCCTCTGTCTCTATCTCTCTCCCCCCTCTGTCACTCTCTCCTCCCCCTCTGACTCTCTCTCTCCTCCCTCTTCCTCTCTCTCTCCCCCCTCTGCCTCTCTCTCTCCCCCCTCAGCCTCTCTCTCTCCCCCCCTCTGTCTCTCTCTCCCCTTCCTCTGTCTCTCTCTTCCCCATGTCTCTCTCTCCTCCCCTGTATCTCTCACCCCTCTGTCTCTATCTAACCCCCCTCTGTCTCTCTCTCTCTCCCCCATGTCTCTCTCTCTGCCCACTGTCCCTCTCCCTCTCTCCCCTCTGTCTCTCTCTCCCTCTCTCACATCTATCTCTCTCTCTCTCTGTCCCTTCTGTCTCTCTCTCTCCCCCTGTCTCTCTCTCACTCCCCTCTGTCTCTCTCTCTCTCCCCCCCTCTGTCATACTCTCTCTCCTCTCTGTCTCTCTCTCTCTCCCCCCTCTGTCTCTCTCTCTCCCCCTCTGTCTCTGTCTCTCTCCCTCCCTCTGTCTCTCTCTCTCGCTCTCCCCTCTGTCTCTCTCTCTCCCCACTCTGTCTCTCTCTCTCTCTCTTTACCCCTCTGCCTCTCTCTCTCTCACCCTCCGCCCCTCTCTCCCCCTTCTGATTCTCTCCCTTACCGTCTCTCTATCTCCCCGTCTCTCTCTCTCTCTCCCCTCGCCTCTCTCTGTCTCTCTGCCCCGTCTCTCTCTCTCCCCACTCTGTCTCTCTCTCTCTCTAACCCCTCTTCGTCTCTCTCCACCCTCTGCCTCTCTCTCTCTCCACCCTCTGCCTCTCTCTCTCTCCTCCCTCTACCTCCCTCCCTCCACTCCCTGCCTCTCTCTTCCCCCACTGTCTCTCTCTCACCCCTCTGATTCTCTCTCTTACCCCTCTCTCTCTCTCTTACCCTCTCTCTCACCCTGTCACTCTCTCCTCCCATGTATCTCTCCGCACTCTGTCTCTATCTCTCCGCCCTCTGTCTCTCTCTCACTCCCCCCTCTGTCTCTCTCTCCCTCCCCCCTCTGTCTCTCTCTCTGTCCCCCCTCTGTCTCTCTCTCTCACCCCCCTCTGTCTCTCTCTCTCCCTTCTCTCTCTCTCCCCCCTCTGTCACTCTCTCACTCCTCTCTGTCTCTCTCACTCTCTCCGTCCCCCTCTCTCTCTCTCTCCCCCTCTGTCTCTCTCTCTCCCCCCTCTGTTTCTCTCTCCCTTTCCTCTGTCTCTCTCTTCCCCATTTCTCTCTCTCCTCCCCCATGTATCTCTCTCCCCTCTGTCTCTCTCTCTCTCCACCCTCTGTCTCTATCTCTCTCCCACCTCTGTCACTCTCTCTCTCCCCCTCTGCCTCTCTCTCCTCCCGCTGGCGCTCTCTTTCTCTCCGCCCTCTACCTCTCTCTCTCTCCCCCTCAGCCTCTCTCTCTCTCCCCTCAGTCTCTCTCTCCCTCCTCTGTCTCTCTCTTCCCCATTTCTCTCTCCTCCCTTCTCTACCCCCTATGTCTCTATCTAACCCCCCTCTGTCTCTCTCCCTCTCCCCCCTGTGTCTCTCTCTCTCCTCCCTCTGTCTCTCTCTCGCCGCGCACTGTCCCTCTCCCTCTCTCCCCTCTGTCTCTCTCTCTCCCCTCTGTCTCTCTCTCTCCCCCCTCTGTGTCTCTCTCTCCCCCCTCTGTCTCTCTCTCTCCCCCCTCTGTCTCTCTCTCTCCCCCCTCTGTCTCTCTCTCTCCCCCCTCTGTCTCTCTCTCTCCCCCCTGTCTCTCCTCTCCCCCCTCTGTCTCTCTCTCTCCCACCTCTGTCTCTCTCTCACTCCCCTCTGTCTCTCTCTCTCTCACCCCTCTGTCTCACTCTCTCTCACCCCTCTGTCATACTCTCTCCCCTCCCTGTCTCTCTTTCTGCCCCCTCTGTCTCTCTCCCTCCTCCCTCTGTCTCTATCCCTCCGCCCTCTGTCCCTCTCTCTCTCTACCCTCTGTCTCTCTCTCTCTCTCCCCTCTGTCTCTCTCTCTCTCCCCACTCTGTCTCTCTCCCTCCCCCCTCTGTCTCTCTCTCCACCCACTGTCTCTCTCTCTCCCCCCTCTGTCTCTCTCTCTCCACCCTGTCTCTCTCTCACTCCCCTCTGTCTCTCTCTCTCTCTCACCCCTCTGTCTCTCACTGTCTCCCCCCTCTGTCATACTCTCTCCCCTCTCTGTCTCTCTCTCTCCCTCCTCTGTCTCTCTCTCTCCTCCCTCTGTCTCTCTCTCTCCCCCCTCTGTCCGTCTCTCTCTCTACCCTCTGTCTCTCTCTCTCTCTCTCGCCTCTGTCTCTATCTCTCTCCCCCCTCTGTCTCTCTCTCTCTCTCCCCCCTCTGTCTCTCTCTCTCTCTCCCCCCTCTGTCTCTCTCTCTCCCCCCTCTGTCTCTCTCTCTCCACCCTGTCTCTCTCTCACTCCCCTCTGTCTCTCTCTCTCTCCCCCCCTCTGCCTCTCTCTCTCTCACCCTCTGCCCCTTGATTCTCTCTTTTACCCCTGTCTCTTGCTTTCTCCCAGTCTCTCTCTCTCTCTCCTCTCCGCTCGACTCTCTCTGTCTCTCTGCCCCCGTCTCTCTCTCTTCCCCGTCTCTCTCTCCTCCGCTCTATCTCCCCCCTCTGTCTGTATCACTCACCCCTCTGTCTCTCTCTCTCTCCCCACTCTGTCCTCTCTCTCTCTCCTACCCCCTCTTCCTCTCTCTCTCCACCCTCTGCCTCTCTCTCTCTCCTCCCTCCCTCCACTTCCTGCCTCTCTCTCTTCCCCCACTGTCTCTCTCACCCCTCTGATTCTCTATCTTACCCCCCTCTCTCTCTCTTATCCTCTCTCTCACCCTGTCACTCTCTCCTCCCATGTATCTCTCCGCACTCTGTCTCTATCTGTCCGCCCTCTGTCTCTCTCTCACTCCACCCTCTGTCTCTCTCTCTCTCTCCCCCCTCTGTCTCTCTCTCTCTCTCCCCCTCTGTCTCTCTCTCTCTCCCCTCTGTCTCTGCCTCTGCCCTCTCTGTCTCTCTCTCTCCCCCCTCTGTCTCTCTCTCTCCTCCCTCTGTCTCTCTCTCTCCCCCCTCTGTCCCTCTCTGTCTCTAACCTCTGTCTCTCTCTCTCTCTCTCGCCTCTGTCTCTCTCTCTCTCTCCCCCCTCTGTCTCTCTCTCTCTCTCCCCCCTCTGTCTCACTGTCCACCCACTGTCTCTCTCTCTCCCTCCCTCTGTCGCTCTCTCTCCACCCTCTGTCTCTCTCCCCTCTGTCTCTCTCTCTCTCCCCCCTCTGTCATACTCTCTCCCCTCTCTGTCTCTCTCTCTCCTCCCTCTGTCTCTCTCTCTCTCCCCCCTCTGTCTCTGTCTCTCTCCCCCACTCTGTCTCTCTCTCGCTCCCCCCTCTGTCTCTCTCTCTCCCCACTCTGTCTCTCTCTCTCCACCCACTGTCTCTCTCTCTCCCCCCCCTGTCTCTCTCTCTCCACCCTCTGTCTCTCTCTCTCCCCCCGTCTCTCTCTCTCTCTCTCTTTACCCCTCTGCCTCTCTCTCTCACCCTCTGCCCCTCTCTCCCCCTTTTGATTGTCTCTCTTACCCCTGTCTCTCTCTCTCTCCCCCCATCTCTCTCTCTCTCTCTCTCCCCTCGCCTCTCTCTGTCTCTCTGCCCCCTCTCTCTCTCTTCCCCGTCTCTCACTCCTCCCCTGTATCTCCCCCCTCTGTCTCTATCTCTCACCCATCTGTTTCCATCTCTCTCCCCACTCTGTCTCTCTCTCTCTCTACCCCCTCTTCCCTCTCTCACTCTCCACCCTCTGCCTCTCTCTCTCTCCCACCTCTACCTCCATCCGTCCACTCCCTGCTTCTTTCTCTTCCCCCACTGTCTCTCTCTCCTCCCCTCTGAATTTCTCTCTTACCTCTCTCTCTCTTACCCTCTCTCTCCCCCTGTCACTCTCTCCTCCCCTGTATCTCTCCCCCCTCTGTCTCTATCTCTCCTCCCTCTGTCTCTCTCTCTCTCCCCCCTCTGTCTCTCTCTCACCCCCCTAACTCTCTCTCTCTCCCCTCACTCTCTCTCTCTCTCCCCTTTCTGTCTCTCTCTCTCTCCCCTCTGTCTCTCTCACTCTCCCCTCTGAGTCTCTCTCTCTCTCTCCCCCCTCTGTCACTCTCTCTCCCCCTCTGTCTCTCTCTCCCCCTCTGCATCTCTCTCTCCCCCCTCTGCCTAGCCCTCTCCCTCCTCTGTCTCTCTCTCCCCCTCCTCTGTCTCTCTCTTTCCCATGACACTCTGTCCTCCCCTCTCTCTCCCCCCTCTGTCTCTCTCTCTCTCCCCCCTCTGTCTCTCTCTCTCTCCCCCAAATGTCTCTCCCTCTCCTCCCTCTGTCTCTCTCTCTCTGTCCCCCCTCTGTCTCTCTCTCTCTCCGCCCTCTGTCCTCTCTCTCTCTCTCCCCCCTCTTCTCTCTCACTCCCCCACTGTCTCTCTCTCTCCCCCCTCTGTCTCTCTCTCTCTCCCCTCTGTCTCTCTCTCTCTCCCCCCTCTTTCTCTCAGTCTCTCTCCCCCCTCTGTCTGTGTCTCTCTCCCCCCCTCTGCCTCCCTCCCTCCACTCTCTGCCTCTCTTTCTTCCCCCACTGTCTCTCTCTCTCCCCTCTGATTCTCTCTCTTACCCCTCTCTCACTCTTACCCATCTCTCTCCCCCTCTCTATCTCTCCACACCTGTATCTCTCCCCCTCTGTCTCTATATATCCCCCCTCTATCTCTCTCTCTATCCCCCCCACTGTCTCTCTCTCTATCCCCCCACTTTGTCTCTCTCCCACTATCTCCCTCTCTCCCCCTCTCTCTCACTCTCCCCTCAGTCTCTCTCTCTCCCCTCTGTCTATCTCTGTCTCCCCCCACTGTCTCTCCCTCTCTCCCTCCTCTGTCTCTCCCTCTCTCCCCCTCTGTCTCTCCCTCTCCTCCCCCTCTGTCTCACTCTCCCCCCCTCTGTCTCGCTCTCTCCCCCCTCTGTCTCGCTCTCTCCCCCTCTGTCTCTCTCTCTCCCCCCTCTGTCTCTCTCTCTCTCCCCTCTCTCTCTCCCCCCTCTGTCTCTCTCTCTCTCACCCACCTGTGGCTCTCTCTCTCCCCCTGTCTCTCTCTCTCCCCACTCTGTCTCTCTCTCCCCTCTCTGCCTCTTTCTCTCTCTCCCCTCTGCCTCTCTATCTCTCCCCCTCTGTCTCTCTCTCCCCCCTCTGTCTCTCTCTCCCCCCTCTGTCTCTCTCTCCCCTCTCTGTCTCTCTCTCTCTCCCCTTTGACTCTCTCTCACTCCCCTCTGTCACTCTCTCTCCCCCTCTGCCTCTCTCTCTCCCCCTCTGCCTCTCCCTCTCCCTCCTCTGACTCTCTCTCCCCCCTCCTCTGTTTCTCTCTTCCACAAGACTCTCTCTCCTCCCCTGTATCTCTCCCCCCTCTGTCTCTCTCTCTCACCCCCTGTCCCTCTCTCTCTCCCCCAAATGTCTCTCTCTCCCCCCTCTGTCTCTCTCTCTCCCCCCTCTGTCTCTCTCTCTCTCTCCCCCCTCTGTCTCTGACTCTCTCTCCCCCCTCTGTCTCTCTCTCTCCCCCTCTGTCTCTCTCTCTCCCCCCTCTGTCTCTCTCTCTCTCACCCCTCTGTCTCTCTCTCTCACCCCCTCTCTCTCTCTCACCCCCCTCTGTCATACTCTCACCCCTCTCTGTCTGTCTCTCCCCCCTCTTTCTCTCTGTCTCTCTCCCCCCTCTGTCTGTGTCTTTCTCCCCCCTCTGCCTCCCTCCCTCCACTCACTGTCTCTCTCTCTTCCCCCACTGTCTCTCTCTCTCCCCTCTGATTCTCTCTCCTACCCCTCTCTCTCTCACTTACCCATCTCTCTCCCTCTCTATCTCTCCACACGTGTATCTCTCCCCCTCTGTCTCTATATATCCCCCCTCTGTCTCTCTCTCTATCCCCCCACAGTCTCTCTCTCTCTCCCACTATCTCCCTCTCTCCCCCCTCTCTCTCTCTCTCCCCCACTCTCTCTCTCTCCCCTCTGTCTCTCTCTCTCTCCCCCCCTCTGTCTCTCCCTCTCTCCCCCCCTCTGTCTCTCTCTCTCTCTCCCCCCCTCTGTCTCTCTCTCTCCCCCTCTGTCTCTTTCTCTCCCCCCTCTGTCCTCTCCCTCTCTCCCCCCCTCTGTCTCTCTCTCTCCCCCTCTGTCTCTTTCTCTCCCCCCTCTGTCTCTCTCTCACTCCCCTCGGTCTCTCTCTCTCACTCCCCTCGGTCTCTCTCTCTCACTCCCCTCTGTCTCTCTCTCTCACTCCCCTGTCTCTCTCCCTCTCACCCCGCTCTCTCTCTCACACCCCTCTGTCATACTCTCACCCCTCTCTGTCTCTCTCTCCCCCCCTCTGTCTCTCTCTCTCCCCCCTCAGTCTCTGTCTCTCTCCCCCCTCTGTCTCTCTCTCACTCCCCTCTGTCTCTCTCTCTCCCCCCTCTGTCTCTCTCTCTCTCTTTACCCCTCTGCCTCTCTCTCTCTCACCCTCTGCCCCTCTCTCCCCCCTTTGATTCTCTCTCATACCCCTGTCTGCCTCTCTCTCCCCCGTCTCTCTCTCTCTCTCCCCCACCTCTCTCTGTCTCTCTGCCCCCGTCTCTCTCTCTTTCCCGTCTCTCTCTCCTCCCCTGTATCTCCCCCCTCTGTCTCTACCTCTCACCCCTCTGTCTCTCTCTCTCTCTCTCCCCTCTGTCTCTCTCTTTCTCTCCCCTCTTTCTCTCTGTCTCTCTCCCCCCTCTGCCTCCCTCCCTCCACTCTCTGCCTCTCTCTCTTCCCCCACTGTCTCTCTCTCCCCTCTGATTCTCTCTCCTACCCCTCTCTCTCTCTCTTCCCCATCTCTCTATCCCTCTCTATCTCTCCACACCTGTATCTCTCCCCCTCTGTCTCTCTCTCTATCCCCCCACTGTCTCTCTCTCTCTCCCACTATCTCCCTCTCTCCCCCCTCTCTCTCTCTCTCCCCCTCTCTTTCTCTCCCCTCAGTCTCTCACTCTCCCCTCAGTCTATCTCTCTCTCCCCCTCTGTCTCTCCCTCTCTCCCCCCTCTGTCTCTCCCTCTCCTCCCCCTCTGTCTCACTCTCTCCCCCCTCTGTCTCGCTCTCCCCCCCTCTGTCTCTCTCTCTCTCTCCCCTCTGTCTCTCTCTCTCTCCCCCCCTGTCTCTCTCTCTCCCCTCTCTCTCTCGCCCCCCCTCTGTCTCTCCCTCTCTCAGCCCTCTGTCTCTCTCTCTCCCCCCCTCTGTCTCTCTCTCTCCCCCCTCTGTCTCTCTCTCTCCCCCCCTCTGTCTCTTTGCTCTCTCCCCTCTGCCTCTCTATCTCTCCCTCTCTGCCACTCTCCGCCCTCTGTCTCTCTCTCTATCCCCTCTCTCACTCTCCCCCCCTGTCTCTCTCTCTCACCCCTCTGTCTCTCTCACTCTCCCATCTGTCTCTCTCTCCCCTCTGTCTCTCTCTCTCTCCCCCCTCTGATTCTCTCTCTAACCCCTCCCTCTCTCTTACCCTGTCTCTCCCCCTGTCACTCTCTCCTCCCCTGTATCTCTCCCCCCTCTGTCTCTATCTCTCAGCCCTCTGTCTCTCTCTTACCCCTCTCTCTCTCTTACCCTCTCTCTCACCTGTCACTCTCTCCTCCCATGTATCTCTCCGCACTCTGTCTCTATCTCTCCGCCCTCTGTCTCTCTCTCACTCCCCCCTCTGTCTCTCTCTCCCTCCCCATCTGTTTCTCTCTCTCTCCCCCCTCTGTTACTCTCTCTCTCCCCCCCTGTCTCTCTCTCTCTCTCCCGTCTCTCTCTCTCTCTCTCCCTCCACTCTCTCTCTCTCTTTCCCCATCTGTCTCTCTCTCTCCCCCCTCTGTCTCTCTCTCTCCCCTCTGTCTCTCTCTCTCTCCACCCTCTGTCTCTATCTCCCTCCCCCCTCTGTCACTCTCTCTCCCCCCTCTGCCTCTCTCTCTCCTCCCTCTGCCTCTCTCTCTCCCCCCTCAGTCTCTCTCTCCCCTTCCTCTGTCTCTCTCTTCCCGATGTCTCTCTCTCCTCCCCTGTATCTCTCCCCCCTCTGTCTCTCTCTCTCACCCTCCTGTCTCTCTCTCTCTCCCCCAAATGTCTCTCACTCCCCCCTCTGTCTCTCTCTCTCCCCCCTCTGTCTCTCTCTCTCCCCCTTGTCTCTCTCTCACCCCCCTCTGTCTCTGTCTCTCTCTCCCCCCTCTGTCTCTGTCTCTCTCTCCCCCCTCTGTCTCTCTCTCTCCCCCCTCTGTCTCTCGCTCCCCCCCCCCTCTGTCTCTCTCTCACTCCCCTCTGTCTCTCTCTCTCTCACCCCTCTGTCACTCTCTCTCTCTCCCCCCTCTGTCATACTCTCACCCCTCTCTGTCTCTCTCTCCCCCCCTCTGTCTCTAGCTCTCCCCCCTCTGTCTCTCTCTCTCCACCCTCTGTCTCTCTCTCTCCCCCCCTCCGTCTCTCTCCCTACCCCCTCTGTCTCTCTCTCTGTCCCCTCTGTCTCTCTCACCCCCCCTCTGCATCTCTCTCTCCCCCCTCTGCCTCTCCCTCTCCCTCCTCTGTCTCTCTGTTCCCCATGACTCTCTGTCCTCCCCTGTATCTCTCCCCCCTCTGTCTCTCTCTCTCCCCCTCTGTCTCTCTCTCTCCCCCTCTGTCTCTCTCTCTCCCCCCTCTGTCTCTCTCTCTCTCCCCTCTGTCTCTCTCTCTCACTCCCCTCTGTCTCTCTCTCACTCCCCTCTGTCTCTCTCTCTCTCACCCCTCTCTCTCTCTCATCCCCCTCTGTCATACTCTCACCCCTCTCTGTCTCTCTCTCCCCCCTCTGTCTCTCTCTCTCCCCTCTCTCTCTCGCCCCCCTCTGTCTCTCTCACTCTCTCTCCCCTCTGTCTCTCTCTCACCCCCCTCTGTCCCTCTCTCCCCCCTTTGATTCTCTCTCATACCCCTGTTTGTCTCTCTCTCCCCCGTCTCTCTCTCTCTCTCTCTCCCCCCGCCTCTCTCTGTCTCTCTGCCCCCGTCTCTCTCTCTTTACCGTCTCTCTCTCCTCCCCTGCATCTCCCCGCTCTGTCTCTACCTCTCACCCCTCTGTCTCTCTCTCTCTCTCCCCTCTGTCTCTCTCTCTCTCCCCCCTCTTTTTCTCTGTCTCTCTCCCCCCTCTGTCTGTGTCTTTCTCCCCCCTCTGCCTCCCTCCCTCCACTCACTGCCTCTCTCTCTTCCCCCACGGTCTCTCTCTCTCCCCTCTGATTCTCTCTCCTACCCTTCTCTCTCTCTTAACCATCTCTCTCTCCCTCTCTATCTCTCCACACCTGTATCTCTCCCCCTCTGTCTCTCTCTCTATCCCCCCACTGTCTCCCTCTCTCTCCCACTATCTCCCTCTCTCCCCCCCCTCTCTCTCTCCCCCTCTCTCTCTCTCTCCCCTCAGTCTCTCTCTCTTCCCTCAGTCTATCTCTCTCTCCCCCCTCTGTCTCTCCCTCTCTCCCCACTCTGTCTCTCCCTCTCTCCCCCCACTGTCTCTCCCTCTCTCCCCCCTCTGTCTCTCCCTCTCCTCCCCCTCTGTCTCACTCTCTCCCCCATCTGTCTCGCTGTCTCCCCTCTCTGTCTCTCTCTCTCTCCCCCCTCTGTATCTCTCTCTCTCCCCCCTCTGTCTCTCTCTCTCCCCTCTCTCTCTCGCCCCCCTTGTCTCTCCCTCTCTCAGCCCTCTGTCTCTTTCTCTCACCCCGCTGTCTCTCTCTCTCTCTCCCCCCTCTGTCTCTCTCTCTCTCACCCCCCTCTGTCTCTCTCTCTCTCCCCTCTGTCTCTCTCTCTCTCCCCCCTCTGTCTCTCTCTCTCTCTCCTCTCTCTCTCGCAGCACTCTGTCTCTCCCTCTCTCAGCCCTGTCTCTCTCTCTCTCACCCCGCTGTCTCTCTCTCTCTCCCCCCTCTGTCTCTTTCTCTCTCACCCCCCTCTGTCTCTCTCTCTCCCCCCTCTGTCTCTCTCTCTCCCCCCTCTGTCTCTCTCTCTCCCCCCTCTGTCTCTCTCTCTCCCCTCTGTCTCTCTCTCTCTCCACCCTCTGTCTCTCTCTCTCTCCCCCCTCTGTCTCTTTCTCTCTCACCCCCCTCTGTCTCTCTCTCTCCCCCCTCTGTCTCTCTCTCTCCCCCCTCTGCCTCTCTCTCTCCTCCCTCTGCCTCTCTCTCTCCCCCCTCAGTCTCTCTCTCCCCTTCCTCTGTCTCTCTCTTCCCCATGTCTCTCTCTCCTCCCCTGTATCTCTCCCCCCTCTGTCTCTCACTCTCACCCCCCCTGTCTCTCTCTCTCTCCCCCAAATGTCTTTCTCTCCCCCCTCTGTCTCTCTCTCTCCCCCCTCTGTCTCTCTCTCTCCCCCCTTGGTCTCTCTCTCTCCCCCCTCTGTCTCTGTCTCTCTCTCCCCCCTCTGTCTCTGTCTCTCTCTCCCCCCTCTGTCTCTGTCTCTCTCTCCCCCCTCTGTCTCTGTCTCTCTCCCCCCCCCTCTGTCTCTCTCTCTCTCTCCCCCCTCTGTCTCCCTCTCTCCCGCCTCTGTCTCTCTCTTTGCCCCCTCTATCTCTCTCTCTCCCCCCTCTGTCTCTCTCTCACTCCCCTCTGTCTCTCTCTCTCTCACCCCTCTGTCTCTCTCTCTCTCTCCTCCCTCTGTCATACTCTCACCCCTCTCTGTCTCTCTCTCCCGCTTCTGTCTCTCTCTCTCCCCCCTCTGTCTCTCTCTCACCCCCCTCTGTCTCTCTCTCTCCCCCCTCTGTCTCTCTCTCTCCCCCCTCTGTCTCTCTCTCTCCCCCCTCTGCATCTCTCTCTCCCCCCTCTGGCTCGCCCTCTCCCTGCTCTGTCTCTCTCTCCCCCTCCTCTGTCTCTCTGTTCCCCATGACTCTCTGTCCTCCCCTGGATCTCTCCCCCCTCTGTCTCTCTCTCTCCCCCTCTGTCTCTCTCTCTCCCCCTCTGTCTCTCTCTCTCCCCCCTCTGTCTCTCTCTCTCTCCCCTCTGTCTCTCTCTCTCACTCCCCTCTGTCTCTCTCTCACTCCCCTCTGTCTCTCTCTCTCTCACCCCTCTCTCTCTCTCATCCCCCTCTGTCATACTCTCACCCCTCTCTGTCTCTCTCTCCCCCCCTCTGTCTCTCTCTCTCCCCTCTCTCTCTCGCCCCCCTCTGTCTCTCTCACTCTCTCTCCCCTCTGTCTCTCTCTCACCCCCCTCTGTCCCTCTCTCCCCCCTTTGATTCTCTCTCATACCCCTGTTTGTCTCTCTCTCCCCCGTCTCTCTCTCTCTCTCTCTCCCCCCGCCTCTCTCTGTCTCTCTGCCCCCGTCTCTCTCTCTTTACCGTCTCTCTCTCCTCCCCTGTATCTCCCCGCTCTGTCTCTACCTCTCACCCCTCTGTCTCTCTCTCTCTCTCCCCTCTGTCTCTCTCTCTCTCCCCCCTCTTTTTCTCTGTCTCTCTCCCCCCTCTGTCTGTGTCTTTCTCCCCCCTCTGCCTCCCTCCCTCCACTCACTGCCTCTCTCTCTTCCCCCACGGTCTCTCTCTCTCCCCTCTGATTCTCTCTCCTACCCTTCTCTCTCTCTTAACCATCTCTCTCTCCCTCTCTATCTCTCCACACCTGTATCTCTCCCCCTCTGTCTCTATATATGCCCCCTCTGTCTCTCTCTCTATCCCCCCACTGTCTCCCTCTCTCCCCACTCTGTCTTTCCCTCTCTCCCCCCACTGTCTCTCCCTCTCTCCCCCCTCTGTCTCTCCCTCTCCTCCCCCTCTGTCTCACTCTCTCCCCCATCTGTCTCGCTGTCTCCCCCCTCTGTCTCTCTCTCTCTCCCCCCTCTGTATCTCTCTCTCTCCCCCCTCTGTCTCTCTCTCTCCCCTCTCTCTCTCGCCCCCCTTGTCTCTCCCTCTCTCAGCCCTCTGTCTCTTTCTCTCACCCCGCTGTCTCTCTCTCTCTCTCCCCCCTCTGTCTCTCTCTCTCTCACCCCCCTCTGTCTCTCTCTCTCTCCCCTCTGTCTCTCTCTCTCTCCCCCCTCTGTCTCTCTCTCTCTCTCCTCTCTCTCTCGCAGCACTCTGTCTCTCCCTCTCTCAGCCCTGTCTCTCTCTCTCTCACCCCGCTGTCTCTCTCTCTCTCCCCCCTCTGTCTCTTTCTCTCTCACCCCCCTCTGTCTCTCTCTCTCCCCCCTCTGTCTCTCTCTCTCCCCCCTCTGTCTCTCTCTCTCCCCCCTCTGTCTCTCTCTCTCCCCTCTGTCTCTCTCTCTCTCCACCCTCTGTCTCTCTCTCTCTCCCCCCTCTGTCTCTTTCTCTCTCACCCCCCTCTGTCTCTCTCTCTCCCCCCTCTGTCTCTCTCTCTCCCCCCTCTGCCTCTCTCTCTCCTCCCTCTGCCTCTCTCTCTCCCCCCTCAGTCTCTCTCTCCCCTTCCTCTGTCTCTCTCTTCCCCATGTCTCTCTCTCCTCCCCTGTATCTCTCCCCCCTCTGTCTCTCACTCTCACCCCCCTGTCTCTCTCTCTCTCCCCCAAATGTCTTTCTCTCCCCCCTCTGTCTCTCTCTCTCCCCCCTCTGTCTCTCTCTCTCCCCCCTTGGTCTCTCTCTCTCCCCCCTCTGTCTCTGTCTCTCTCTCCCCCCTCTGTCTCTGTCTCTCTCTCCCCCCTCTGTCTCTGTCTCTCTCTCCCCCCTCTGTCTCTGTCTCTCTCCCCCCCCTCTGTCTCTCTCTCTCTCTCCCCCCTCTGTCTCCCTCTCTCCCGCCTCTGTCTCTCTCTTTGCCCCCTCTATCTCTCTCTCTCCCCCCTCTGTCTCTCTCTCACTCCCCTCTGTCTCTCTCTCTCTCACCCCTCTGTCTCTCTCTCTCTCTCCTCCCTCTGTCATACTCTCACCCCTCTCTGTCTCTCTCTCCCGCTTCTGTCTCTCTCTCTCCCCCCTCTGTCTCTCTCTCACCCCCCTCTGTCTCTCTCTCTCCCCCCTCTGTCTCTCTCTCTCCCCCCTCTGTCTCTCTCTCTCCCCCCTCTGCATCTCTCTCTCCCCCCTCTGGCTCGCCCTCTCCCTGCTCTGTCTCTCTCTCCCCCTCCTCTGTCTCTCTGTTCCCCATGACTCTCTGTCCTCCCCTGGATCTCTCCCCCCTCTGTCTCTCTCTCTTCCCCAAATGTCTCTCTCTCTCCCCACTCTGTCTCTCTCTCTCCCCCCTCTGTCTCTCTCTCTCTCCCCTCTGTCTCTCTCTCTTTCCCCCCTCTGTCTCTCTGTCTATCCCCCCACTGTCTCTCTCTCTCTCCCACTATCTCCCTCTCACCCCGCCCCTCTCTCTCTCTCCCTCTCTCTCTCTCTCTCCCCTCAGTCTCTCTCTCTCCCCTCTGTCTATCTCTCTCTCTCCCCCCTCTGTCTCTCCCTCTCTCACTCCTCTGTCTCTCCCTCTCTCCCCCCTCTTTCTCCCTCTCCTCCCAGTCTGTTTCACTCTCTCCCCCCCTCTGTCTCGCTCTCAGCCCCCTCTGTCTCGCTCTCTCCCCCCTCTGTCTCTCTCTCTCTCTCCCCTCTGTCTCTCTCTCTCTCCCCCCTCTGTCTCTCTCTCTCTCCCCTCTCTCTCTCTCCCCCTCTGTCTCTCTCTCTCTCAGCCCTCTGTCTCTCTCTCTCTCTCTCTCTCCCCCATCTGTCTCTCTCTCCCCTCTCTGCCTCTTTCTCTCTCTCCCCTCTGAATCTCTATCTCTCCCCCTCTGCCTCTATCCCCCCTCTGTGTCTCTCTCTCTCCCCTCTCTCTCTCTCCCCCCTGTCTCTCTCAATCACCCCTCTGTCTCTCTCACTCTCCCATCTGTCTCTCTCCCCTCTGTCTCTCTCTCTCTCCCCAATCTGATTCTCTCGCTTATCCCTCTCCCTCCCTCTTACCCTCTCTCTCCCCCGTCACTCTCTCCTCCCCTGTATCTCTCCTCCCTCTATCTCTCTCTCTCTCCCCCCTCTGTCTCTCTCTCCCCCCCTCTGTCTCTCTCTCTCCCCTCTCTGTCTCTCTCTCTCTCCCTCTCTGTCTCTCTCTCTCTCCCCTCTGTCTTTCTCTCTCTCCCCCAAATGTCTCTCTCTCTCCCCCAAATGTCTCTCTCTCTCCCCCCGCTGTCTCTCTCTCTCTCCCCCCTTCTGTCTCTCTCTCCCCTCTGTCTCTCTCTCTCTCCGCCCTCTGTCACTCTCTCTCTCTCCCCCCTCTGTCTCTCTCTCTCCCCCTCTGTCTCTCTCTCACCCCCTCTGTCTCTCTCTCACTCCCCTCTGTCTCTCTCTCTCACTCCCCTCTGTCTCTCTCTCACTCCCCTCTGTCTCTCTCTCTCTCACCCCTCTCTCTCTCTCACCCCCCGCTGTGATACTCTCACCCCTCTCTGTCTCTCTCTCCCCCCTCTGTCTCTCTCTCTCTCGCCCCTCTGTCTCTCTCTCTCCCCCCTCTGTCTCTTGCTCTCTCCCACTATCTCTCTCTCTCCCCCCTCTGTCTCTCTCTCCCCCACTCTCTCTCTCTCTCTCCCCCACTCTCTCTCTCTCCCCTCAGTCTATCTCTCTCTCCCCCCTCTGTCTCTCCCTCTCTCCCCCCTCTGTCTCTCCCTCTCTCCCCCCTCTGTCTCTCTCTCTCTCTCCCCCCTCTGTCTCTCTCTCTCCCCCTCTGTCTCTTTCTCTCACCCCTCTGTCTCTCCCTCTCTCCCCCCTTTGTCTCTCTCTCTCGCCCCCCTCAGTCTCTGTCTCTCTCCCCCCTCTGTCTCTCTCCCATTCCCCTCTGTCTCTCTCTCTCCCCCCTCTGTCTCTCTCTCTCTCTTTACCCCTCTGCCTCTCTCTCTCTCTTTACCACTCTGCCTCTCTCTCTCTCACCCTCTGCCCCTCTCTCCTCCCTTTGATTCTCTCTCATACCCCTGTCTGTCTCTCTCTCCCCCGTCTCTCTCTCTCTCTCCCCCCGCCTCTCTCTGTCTCTCTGCCCCCGTCTCTCTCTCTTTCCCATCTCTCTCTCCTCCCCTGTATCTCCCCCCTCTGTCTCTACCTCTCACCCCTCTGTCTCTCTCTCTCTCTCCCCTCTGTCTCTCTCTCTCTCCCCTCTTTCTCTCTGTCTCTCTCCCCCATCTGTCTGTGTCTCTCTCCCCCCTCTGCCTCGCTCCCTCCACTCTCTGCCTCTCTCTCTTCCCCCACTGTCTCTCTCTCTCCCCTCTGATTCTCTCTCCTACCCCCTCTCTCTCTCTTACCCATCTCTCTCTCCCTCTCTATCTCTCCACACCTGTATCTCTCCCCCTCTGTCTCTCTCTCTATCCCCCCCACTGTCTCTCTCTCTCTCCCACTATCTCCCTCTCTCCCCCGTCTCTCTCTCTCTCCCCCTCTCTCTCTATCTCCCCTCAGTCTCTCTCTCTCCCCACAGTCTATCTCTCTCTCCCCCCTCTGTCTCTCCCTCTCTCCCCCCTCTGTCTCTCCCTCTCTCCCCCCTCTGTCTCTCCCTCTCTCCCCCCTCTATCTCTCCCTCTCCTCCCCCTCTGTCTCACTCTCTCCCCCCTCTGTCTCGCTCTCTCACCCCTCTGTCTCTCTCTCTCTCTCCTTCCTCTGTCATACTCTCACCCCTCTCTGTCTCTCTCTCCCCCTTCTGTCTCTCTCTCTCCCCCCTCTGTCTCTATCTCTCCCCCCACTGTCTCTCTCTCTCCCCCCTCTGTCTCTCTCTCTCCCCCCTCTGTCTCTCTCTCTCCCCCCTCTGCATCTCTCTCTCCCCCCTCTGGCTCGCCCTCTCCCTCCTCTGTCTCTCTCTCCCCCTCCTCTGTCTCTCTGTTCCCCATGACTCTCTGTCCTCCCCTGGATCTCTCCCCCCTCTGTCTCTCTCTCTCCCCCAAATGTCTCTCTCTCTCCCCCCTCTGTCTCTCTCTCTCCCCCCTCTGTCTCTCTCTCTCCCCCCTCTGTCTCTCTCTCTCTCCCCCCTCTGTCTCTCTGTCTATCCCCCCACTGTCTCTCTCTCTCTCCCACTATCTCCCTCTCACCCCGCCCCTCTCTCTCTCTCCCCCTCTCTCTCTCTCCCCTCAGTCTCTCTCTCCCCCCTCTGTCTGTGTCTTTCTCCCCCCTCTGCCTCCCTCCCTCCACTCACTGCCTCTCTCTCTTCCCCCACAGTCTCTCTCTCTCCCCTCTGATTCTCTCTCCTACCCTTCTCTCTCTCACTTACCCATCTCTCTCCCTCTCTATCTCTCCACATGTGTATCTCTCCCCCTCTGTCTCAATATATCCCCCCTCTGTCTCTCTCTCTATCCCCCCACTGTCGCTCTCTCTCTCCCACTATCTCCCTCTCTCCTCCCTCTCTCTCTCTCCCCCCGCTGTCTCTCTCTCTCTCCCCCCTTCTGTCTCTCTCTCCCCTCTGTCTCTCTCTCTCTCCGCCCTCTGTCACTCTCTCTCTCTCCCCCCTCTGTCTCTCTCTCTCCCCCTCTGTCTCTCTCTCACCCCCTCTGTCTCTCTCTCACTCCCCTCTGTCTCTCTCTCTCACTCCCCTCTGTCTCTCTCTCACTCCCCTCTGTCTCTCTCTCTCTCACCCCTCTCTCTCTCTCTCTCGCCCCTCTGTCTCTCTCTCTCCCCCCTCTGTCTCTTGCTCTCTCCCACTATCTCTCTCTCTCCCCCCTCTGTCTCTCTCTCCCCCACTCTCTCTCTCTCTCTCCCCCACTCTCTCTCTCTCCCCTCAGTCTATCTCTCTCTCCCCCCTCTGTCTCTCCCTCTCTCCCCCCTCTGTCTCTCCCTCTCTCCCCCCTCTGTCTCTCTCTCTCTCTCCCCCCTCTGTCTCTCTCTCTCCCCCTCTGTCTCTTTCTCTCACCCCTCTGTCTCTCCCTCTCTCCCCCCTTTGTCTCTCTCTCTCGCCCCCCTCAGTCTCTGTCTCTCTCCCCCCTCTGTCTCTCTCTCACTCCCCTCTGTCTCTCTCTCTCCCCCCTCTGTCTCTCTCTCTCTCTTTACCCCTCTGCCTCTCTCTCTCTCTTTACCACTCTGCCTCTCTCTCTCTCACCCTCTGCCCCTCTCTCCTCCCTTTGATTCTCTCTCATACCCCTGTCTGTCTCTCTCTCCCCCGTCTCTCTCTCTCTCTCCCCCCGCCTCTCTCTGTCTCTCTGCCCCCGTCTCTCTCTCTTTCCCATCTCTCTCTCCTCCCCTGTATCTCCCCCCTCTGTCTCTACCTCTCACCCCTCTGTCTCTCTCTCTCTCTCCCCCTCTGTCTCAATATATCCCCCCTCTGTCTCTCTCTCTATCCCCCCACTGTCGCTCTCTCTCTCCCACTATCTCCCTCTCTCCTCCCTCTCTCTCTCTCCCCCTCTCTCTCTCTCTCCCCTCAGTCTCTCTCTCTCCCCTCAGTCTATCTCTCTCTCCCCCCTCTGTCTCTCCCTCTCTCCCCCCTCTGTCTCTCCCTCTCTCCCCCCTCTGTCTCTCTCTCTCTACCCCCACTCTGTCTCTCTCTCCCCCCTCTGTCTCTCTCTCTCCCCCTCAGTCTCTGTCTCTCTCCCCCCTGTCTCTCTCTCACTCCCCTCTGTCTCTCTCTCTCCCCCCTCTGACTCTCTCTCTCTACCCCCCTCTGTCTCTCTCTCTCTCCCCCTCTGTCTCTCTCTCTCCCCCCTCTGTCTCTCTCTCACTCCCCTCTGTCTCTCTCTCTCACTCCCCTCTGTCTCTCCCTCTCACTCCCCTCTGTCTCTCTCCCTCTCACCCCTTCTCTCTCTCACCCCCCTCTGTCATACTCTCACCCCTCTCTGTCTCTCTCTCCCCCCTCTGTCTCTCTCTCTCCCCCTCAGTCTCTGTCTCTCTCCCCCCTCTGTCTCTCTCTCACTCCCCTCTGTCTCTCTCTCTCCCCCCTCTGTCTCTCTCTCTCTCTTTACCCCTCTGCCTCTCTCTCTCTCACCCTCTGCCCCTCTCTCCCCCCTTTGATTCTCTCTCATACCCCTGTCTGTCTCTCTCTCCCCCGTCTCTCTCTCTCTCTCTCTCCCCCCGCCTCTCTCTGTCTCTCTGCCCCCGTCTCTCTCTCTTTCCCGTCTCTCTCTCCTCCCCTGTATCTCCCCCCTCTGTCTCTACCTCTCACCCCTCTGTCTCTCTCTCTCTCTCCCCGCTGTCTCTCTCTCTCTCCCCCCTCTTTCTCTCTGTCTCTCTCCCCCCTCTGTCTCTTTGCTCTCTCCCCTCTGCCTCTCTATCTCTCCCTCTCTGCCACTCTCCGCCCTCTGTCTCTCTCTCTATCCCCTCTCTCACTCTCCCCCCCTGTCTCTCTCTCTCACCCCTCTGTCTCTCTCACTCTCCCATCTGTCTCTCTCTCCCCTCTGTCTCTCTCTCTCTCCCCCCTCTGATTCTCTCTCTAACCCCTCCCTCTCTCTTACCCTGTCTCTCCCCCTGTCACTCTCTCCTCCCCTGTATCTCTCCCCCCTCTGTCTCTATCTCTCACCCCTCTGTCTCTCTCTTACCCCTCTCTCTCTCTCTTACACTCTCTCTCACCCTGTCACTCTCTGCTCCCATGTATCTCTCCGCACTCTGTCTCTATCTCTCCGCCCTCTGTCTCTCTCTCACTCCCCCCTCTGTCTCTCTCTCCCTGCCCATCTGTTTCTCTCTCTCTCCCCCCTCTGTTACTCTCTCTCTCCCCCCTCTGTCTCTCCCTCTCTCCCCCCTCTGTCTCTCCCTCTCTCCCCCCTCTGTCTCTCTCTCTCTACCCCCCCTCTGTCTCTCTCTCCCCCCTCTGTCTCTCTCTCTCCCCCCTCAGTCTCTGTCTCTCTCCCCCCTGTCTCTCTCTCACTCCCCTCTGTCTCTCCCTCTCCCCCCTCTGACTCTCTCTCTCTACCCCCCCTCTGTCTCTCTCTCTCCCCCTCTGTCTCTCTCTCTCCCCCCTCTGTCTCTCTCTCACTCCCCTCTGTCTCTCTCTCTCACTCCCCTCTGTCTCTCCCTCTCACTCCCCTCTGTCTCTCTCCCTCTCACCCCTCTCTCTCTCTCACCCCCCTCTGTCATACTCTCACCCCTCTCTGTCTCTCTCTCCCCCCTCTGTCTCTCTCTCTCCCCCTCAGTCTCTGTCTCTCTCCCCCCTCTGTCTCTCTCTCACTCCCCTCTGTCTCTCTCTCTCCCTCCTCTGTCGCTCTCTCTCTCTTTACCCCTCTGCCTCTCTCTCTCTCACCCTCTGCCCCTCTCTCCCCCCCTTTGATTCTCTCTCATACCCCTGTCTGTCTCTCTCTCCCCCGTCTCTCTCTCTCTCTCTCTCCCCCCGCCTCTCTCTGTCTCTCTGCCCCCGTCTCTCTCTCTTTCCTGTCTCTCTCTCCTCCCCTGTATCTCCCCCCTCTGTCTCTACCTCTCACCCCTCTGTCTCTCTCTCTCTCTCCCCTCTGTCTCTCTCTCTCTCCCCCCTCTTTCTCTCTGTCTCTCTCCCCCCTCTGTCTCTTTGCTCTCTCCCCTCTGCCTCTCTATCTCTCCCTCTCTGCCACTCTCCGCCCTCTGTCTCTCTCTCTATCCCCTCTCTCACTCTCCCCCCCTGTCTCTCTCTCTCACCCCTCTGTCTCTCTCACTCTCCCATCTGTCTCTCTCTCCCCTCTGTCTCTCTCTCTCTCCCCCCTCTGATTCTCTCTCTAACCCCTCCCTCTCTCTTACCCTGTCTCTCCCCCTGTCACTCTCTCCTCCCCTGTATCTCTCCCCCCTCTGTCTCTATCTCTCACCCCTCTGTCTCTCTCTTACCCCTCTCTCTCTCTCTTACACTCTCTCTCACCCTGTCACTCTCTGCTCCCATGTATCTCTCCGCACTCTGTCTCTATCTCTCCGCCCTCTGTCTCTCTCTCACTCCCCCCTCTGTCTCTCTCTCCCTGCCCATCTGTTTCTCTCTCTCTCCCCCCTCTGTTACTCTCTCTCTCCCCCCTCTGTCTCTCCCTCTCTCCCCCCTCTGTCTCTCCCTCTCTCCCCCCTCTGTCTCTCTCTCTCTACCCCCCCTCTGTCTCTCTCTCCCCCCTCTGTCTCTCTCTCTCCCCCCTCAGTCTCTGTCTCTCTCCCCCCTGTCTCTCTCTCACTCCCCTCTGTCTCTCCCTCTCCCCCCTCTGACTCTCTCTCTCTACCCCCCTCTGTCTCTCTCTCTCCCCCTCTGTCTCTCTCTCTCCCCCCTCTGTCTCTCTCTCACTCCCCTCTGTCTCTCTCTCTCACTCCCCTCTGTCTCTCCCTCTCACTCCCCTCTGTCTCTCTCCCTCTCACCCCTCTCTCTCTCTCACCCCCCTCTGTCATACTCTCACCCCTCTCTGTCTCTCTCTCCCCCCTCTGTCTCTCTCTCTCCCCCTCAGTCTCTGTCTCTCTCCCCCCTCTGTCTCTCTCTCACTCCCCTCTGTCTCTCTCTCTCCCTCCTCTGTCGCTCTCTCTCTCTTTACCCCTCTGCCTCTCTCTCTCTCACCCTCTGCCCCTCTCTCCCCCCTTTGATTCTCTCTCATACCCCTGTCTGTCTCTCTCTCCCCCGTCTCTCTCTCTCTCTCTCTCCCCCCGCCTCTCTCTGTCTCTCTGCCCCCGTCTCTCTCTCTTTCCTGTCTCTCTCTCCTCCCCTGTATCTCCCCCCTCTGTCTCTACCTCTCACCCCTCTGTCTCTCTCTCTCTCTCCCCTCTGTCTCTCTCTCTCTCCCCCCTCTTTCTCTCTGTCTCTCTCCCCCCTCTGTCTCTTTGCTCTCTCCCCTCTGCCTCTCTATCTCTCCCTCTCTGCCACTCTCCGCCCTCTGTCTCTCTCTCTATCCCCTCTCTCACTCTCCCCCCCTGTCTCTCTCTCTCACCCCTCTGTCTCTCTCACTCTCCCATCTGTCTCTCTCTCCCCTCTGTCTCTCTCTCTCTCCCCCCTCTGATTCTCTCTCTAACCCCTCCCTCTCTCTTACCCTGTCTCTCCCCCTGTCACTCTCTCCTCCCCTGTATCTCTCCCCCCTCTGTCTCTATCTCTCACCCCTCTGTCTCTCTCTTACCCCTCTCTCTCTCTCTTACACTCTCTCTCACCCTGTCACTCTCTGCTCCCATGTATCTCTCCGCACTCTGTCTCTATCTCTCCGCCCTCTGTCTCTCTCTCACTCCCCCCTCTGTCTCTCTCTCCCTCCCCATCTGTCTCTCTCTCTCCCCCCTCTGTCTCTCTCTCTCCCCTCTGTCTCTCTCTCTCTCCACCCTCTGTCTCTATCTCCCTCCCCCCTCTGCCTCTCTCTCTCCTCCCTCTGCCTCTCTCTCTCCCTCTCTCCCCCCTCAGTCTCTCTCTCCCCTTCCTCTGTCTCTCTCTTCCCGATGTCTCTCTCTCCTCCCCTGTATCTCTCCCCCCTCTGTCTCTCTCTCTCACCCTCCTGTCTCTCTCTCTCTCCCCCAAATGTCTCTCTCTCCCCCCTCTGTCTCTCTCTCTCCCCCCTCTGTCTCTCTCTCTCCCCCTTGTCTCTCTCTCACCCCCCTCTGTCTCTGTCTCTCTCTCCCCCCTCTGTCTCTGTCTCTCTCTCCCCCCTCTGTCTCTGTCTCTCCCCCCTCTGTCTCTCTCTCTCCCCCCTCTGTCTCTCTCTCCCCCCCCCCCTTTGTCTCTCTCTCACTCCCCTCTGTCTCTCTCTCTCTCACCCCTCTGTCACTCTCTCTCTCTCCCCCCTCTGTCATACTCTCACCCCTCTCTGTCTCTCTCTCCCCCCTCTGTCTCTAGCTCTCCCCCCTCTGTCTCTCTCTCTCCACCCTCTGTCTCTCTCTCTCCACCCTCCGTCTCTCTCTCTACCCCCTCTGTCTCTCTCTCTCCCCCCTCTGTCTCTCTCTCTCCCCCCTCTGTCTCTCTCTCTCCCCCCCTCTGCATCTCTCTCTCCCCCCTCTGCCTCTCCCTCTCCCTCCTCTGTCTCTCTGTTCCCCATGACTCTCTGTCCTCGCCTGTATCTCTCCCCCTCTGTCTCTCTCTCCCCCTCTGTCTTTCTCTCTCCCCCTCTGTCTCTCTCTCTCCCCCCTCTGTCTCTCTCTCTCTCCCCTCTGTCTCTCTCTCTCACTCCCCTCTGTCTCTCTCTCACTCCCCTCTGTCTCTCTCTCTCTCACCCCTCTCTCTCTCTCATCCCCCTCTGTCATACTCTCACCCCTCTCTGTCTCTCTCTCCCCCCTCTGTCTCTCTCTCTCCCCTCTCTCTCTCGCCCCCCTCTGTCTCTCTCACTCTCTCTCCCCTCTGTCTCTCTCTCTCCCCCCTCTGTCCCTCTCTCCCCCCTTTGATTCTCTCTCATACCCCTGTCTGTCTCTCTCTCCCCCGTCTCTCTCTCTCTCTCTCCCCCCGCCTCTCTCTGTCTCTCTGCCCCCGTCTCTCTCTCTTTACCGTCTCTCTCTCCTCCCCTGTATCTCCCCCCTCTGTCTCTACCTCTCACCCCTCTGTCTCTCTCTCTCTCTCCCCTCTGTCTCTCTCTCTCTCCCCCCTCTTTCTCTCTGTCTCTCTCCCCCCTCTGTCTGTGTCTTTCTCCCCCCTCTGCCTCCCTCCCTCCACTCACTGCCTCTCTCTCTTCCCCCACAGTCTCTCTCTCTCCCCTCTGATTCTCTCTCCTACCCTTCTCTCTCTCACTTACCCATCTCTCTCCCTCTCTATCTCTCCACATGTGTATCTCTCCCCCTCTGTCTCAATATATCCCCCCTCTGTCTCTCTCTCTATCCCCCCACTGTCGCTCTCTCTCTCCCACTATCTCCCTCTCTCCTCCCTCTCTCTCTCTCCCCCTCTCTCTCTCTCTCCCCTCAGTCTCTCTCTCTCCCCTCAGTCTATCTCTCTCTCCCCCCTCTGTCTCTCCCCTCTCTCCCCCCTCTGTCTCTCCCTCTCTCCCCCCTCTGTCTCTCTCTCTCTACCCCCACTCTGTCTCTCTCTCCCCCCTCTGTCTCTCTCTCTCCCCCTCAGTCTCTGTCTCTCTCCCCCCTGTCTCTCTCTCACTCCCCTCTGTCTCTCTCTCTCCCCCCTCTGACTCTCTCTCTCTACCCCCCTCTGTCTCTCTCTCTCTCCCCCTCTGTCTCTCTCTCTCCCCCCTCTGTCTCTCTCTCACTCCCCTCTGTCTCTCTCTCTCACTCCCCTCTGTCTCTCCCTCTCACTCCCCTCTGTCTCTCTCCCTCTCACCCCTTCTCTCTCTCACCCCCCTCTGTCATACTCTCACCCCTCTCTGTCTCTCTCTCCCCCCTCTGTCTCTCTCTCTCCCCCTCAGTCTCTGTCTCTCTCCCCCCTCTGTCTCTCTCTCACTCCCCTCTGTCTCTCTCTCTCCCCCCTCTGTCTCTCTCTCTCTCTTTACCCCTCTGCCTCTCTCTCTCTCACCCTCTGCCCCTCTCTCCCCCCTTTGATTCTCTCTCATACCCCTGTCTGTCTCTCTCTCCCCCGTCTCTCTCTCTCTCTCTCTCCCCCCGCCTCTCTCTGTCTCTCTGCCCCCGTCTCTCTCTCTTTCCCGTCTCTCTCTCCTCCCCTGTATCTCCCCCCTCTGTCTCTACCTCTCACCCCTCTGTCTCTCTCTCTCTCTCCCCTCTGTCTCTCTCTCTCTCCCCCCTCTTTCTCTCTGTCTCTCTCCCCCCTCTGTCTCTTTGCTCTCTCCCCTCTGCCTCTCTATCTCTCCCTCTCTGCCACTCTCCGCCCTCTGTCTCTCTCTCTATCCCCTCTCTCACTCTCCCCCCCTGTCTCTCTCTCTCACCCCTCTGTCTCTCTCACTCTCCCATCTGTCTCTCTCTCCCCTCTGTCTCTCTCTCTCTCCCCCCTCTGATTCTCTCTCTAACCCCTCCCTCTCTCTTACCCTGTCTCTCTTCTGTCACTCTCTCCTCCCCTGTATCTCTCCCCCCTCTGTCTCTATCTCTCACCCCTCTGTCTCTCTCTTACCCCTCTCTCTCTCTCTTACACTCTCTCTCACCCCGTCACTCTCTGCTCCCATGTATCTCTCCGCACTCTGTCTCTATCTCTCCGCCCTCTGTCTCTCTCTCACTCCCCCCTCTGTCTCTCTCTCCCTGCCCATCTGTTTCTCTCTCTCTCCCCCCTCTGTTACTCTCTCTCTCCCCCCTCTGTCTCTCCCTCTCTCCCCCCTCTGTCTCTCCCTCTCTCCCCCCTCTGTCTCTCTCTCTCTACCCCCCCTCTGTCTCTCTCTCCCCCCTCTGTCTCTCTCTCTCCCCCCTCAGTCTCTGACTCTCTCCCCCCTGTCTCTCTCTCACTCCCCTCTGTCTCTCCCTCTCCCCCCTCTGACTCTCTCTCTCTACCCCCCTCTGTCTCTCTCTCTCCCCCTCTGTCTCTCTCTCTCCCCCCTCTGTCTCTCTCTCACTCCCCTCTGTCTCTCTCTCTCACTCCCCTCTGTCTCTCCCTCTCACTCCCCTCTGTCTCTCTCCCTCTCACCCCTCTCTCTCTCTCACCCCCCTCTGTCATACTCTCACCCCTCTCTGTCTCTCTCTCCCCCCTCTGTCTCTCTCTCTCCCCCTCAGTCTCTGTCTCTCTCCCCCCTCTGTCTCTCTCTCACTCCCCTCTGTCTCTCTCTCTCCCCCCTCTGTCGCTCTCTCTCTCTTTACCCCTCTGCCTCTCTCTCTCTCACCCTCTGCCCCTCTCTCCCCCCTTTGATTCTCTCTCATACACCTGTCTGTCTCTCTCTCCCCCGTCTCTCTCTCTCTCTCTCTCCCCCCCGCCTCTCTCTGTCTCTCTGCCCCCGTCCTCTCTCTCTTTCCCGTCTCTCTCTCCTCCCCTGTATCTCCCCCCTCTGTCTCTACCTCTCACCCCTCTGTCTCTCTCTCTCTCTCTCCCCTCTGTCTCTCTCTCTCTCCCCCCTCTTTCTCTCTGTCTCTCTCCCCCCTCTGCCTCGCTCCCTCCACTCTTTGCCTCTCTCTCTTCCCCCACAGTCTCTCTCTCTCCCTCTGATTCTCTCTCCTACCCTTCTCTCTCTCACTTACCCATCTCTCTCCCTCTCTATCTCTCCACATGTGTATCTCTCCCCCTCTGTCTCAATATATCCCCCCTCTGTCTCTCTCTCTATCCCCCCACTGTCGCTCTCTCTCTCCCACTATCTCCCTCTCTCCTCCCTCTCTCTCTCTCCCCCTCTCTCTCTCTCTCCCCTCAGTCTCTCTCTCTCCCCTCAGTCTATCTCTCTCTCCCCCCTCTGTCTCTCCCTCTCTCCCCCCCTCTGTCTCTCCCTCTCTCCCCCCTCTGTCTCTCTCTCTCTACCCCCACTCTGTCTCTCTCTCCCCCCTCTGTCTCTCTCTCTCCCCCTCAGTCTCTGTCTCTCTCCCCCCTGTCTCTCTCTCACTCCCCCTCTGTCTCTCTCTCTCCCCCCCTCTGACTCTCTCTCTCTACCCCCCCTCTGTCTCTCTCTCTCCCCCTCTGTCTCTCTCTCTCCCCCCTCTGTCTCTCTCTCACTCCCCTCTGTCTCTCTCTCTCACTCCCCTCTGTCTCTCCCTCTCACTCCCCTCTGTCTCTCTCCCTCTCACCCCTTCTCTCTCTCACCCCCCTCTGTCATACTCTCACCCCTCTCTGTCTCTCTCTCCCCCCTCTGTCTCTCTCTCTCCCCCTCAGTCTCTGTCTCTCTCCCCCCTCTGTCTCTCTCTCACTCCCCTCTGTCTCTCTCTCTCCCCCCTCTGTCTCTCTCTCTCTCTTTACCCCTCTGCCTCTCTCTCTCTCACCCTCTGCCCCTCTCTCCCCCCTTTGATTCTCTCTCATACCCTGTCTGTCTCTCTCTCCCCCGTCTCTCTCTCTCTCTCTCTCCCCCCGCCTCTCTCTGTCTCTCTGCCCCCGTCTCTCTCTCTTTCCCGTCTCTCTCTCCTCCCCTGTATCTCCCCCCTCTGTCTCTACCTCTCACCCCTCTGTCTCTCTCTCTCTCTCCCCTCTGTCTCTCTCTCTCTCCCCCCTCTTTCTCTCTGTCTCTCTCCCCCCTCTGTCTCTTTGCTCTCTCCCCTCTGCCTCTCTATCTCTCCCTCTCTGCCACTCTCCGCCCTCTGTCTCTCTCTCTATCCCCTCTCTCACTCTCCCCCCCTGTCTCTCTCTCTCACCCCTCTGTCTCTCTCACTCTCCCATCTGTCTCTCTCTCCCCTCTGTCTCTCTCTCTCTCCCCCCTCCTGATTCTCTCTCTAACCCCTCCCTCTCTCTTACCCTGTCTCTCTTCTGTCACTCTCTCCTCCCCTGTATCTCTCCCCCCTCTGTCTCTATCTCTCACCCCTCTGTCTCTCTCTTACCCCTCTCTCTCTCTCTTACACTCTCTCTCACCCTGTCACTCTCTGCTCCCATGTATCTCTCCGCACTCTGTCTCTATCTCTCCGCCCTCTGTCTCTCTCTCACTCCCCCCTCTGTCTCTCTCTCCCTGCCCATCTGTTTCTCTCTCTCTCCCCCCTCTGTTACTCTCTCTCTCCCCCCTCTGTCTCTCCCTCTCTCCCCCCTCTGTCTCTCCCTCTCTCCCCCCCTCTGTCTCTCTCTCTCTACCCCCCCTCTGTCTCTCTCTCCCCCCTCTGTCTCTCTCTCTCCCCCCCTCAGTCTCTGACTCTCTCCCCCTTGTCTCTCTCTCACTCCCCTCTGTCTCTCCCTCTCCCCCCTCTGACTCTCTCTCTCTACCCCCCTCTGTCTCTCTCTGACTCCCCCTCTGTCTCACTCTCTCCCCCCTCTGTCTCTCTCTCACTCCCCTCTGTCTCTCTCTCTCACTCCCCTCTGTCTCTCCCTCTCACTCCCCTCTGTCTCTCTCCCTCTCACCCCTCTCTCTCTCTCACCCCCCTCTGTCATACTCTCACCCCTCTCTGTCTCTCTCTCCCCCCTCTGTCTCTCTCTCTCCCCCTCAGTCTCTGTCTCTCTCCCCCCTCTGTCTCTCTCTGACTCCCCTCTGTCTCTCTCTCTCCCCCCTCTGTCGCTCTCTCTCTCTTTACCCCTCTGCCTCTCTCTCTCTCACCCTCTGCCCCTCTCTCCCCCCTTTGATTCTCTCTCATACCCCTGTCTGTCTCTCTCTCCCCCGTCTCTCTCTCTCTCTCTCTCCCCCCGCCTCTCTCTGTCTCTCTGCCCCCGTCTCTCTCTCTTTCCCGTCTCTCTCTCCTCCCCTGTATCTCCCCCCTCTGTCTCTACCTCTCACCCCTCTGTCTCTCTCTCTCTCTGTCCCCTCTGTCTCTCTCTCTCTCCCCCATCTTTCTCTCTGTCTCTCTCCCCCCTCTGTCTGTGTCTCTCTCACCCCTCTGCCTCGCTCCCTCCACTCTTTGCCTCTCTCTCTTCCCCCACTGTCTCTCTCTCTCCCCTCTGATTCTCTCTCCTACCCCTCTCTCTCTCTTAACCATCTCTCTCTCCCTCTCTATCTCTCCACACCTGTATCTCTCCCCCTCTGTCTCTATATATCCCCCCTCTGTCTCTCTCTCTATCCCCCCACTGTCTCCCTCTCTCTCCCACGATCTCCTTCTCTCCCCCCTCTCTCTCTCTCCCCCTCTCTCTCTCTCTCCCCTCAGTCTCTCTCTCTCCCCTCAGTCTATCTCTCTCTCCCCCCTCTGTCTCTCCCTCTCTCCCCCTCTGTCTCTCCCTCTCTCCCCCCTCTGTCTCTCCCTCTCTCCCCCCTCTGTCTCTCCCTCTCCTCCCCCTCTGTCTCACTCTCTCCCCCATCTGTCTCGCTGTCTCCCCCCTCTGTCTCTCTGTCTCTCTCCCCCCTCTGTATCTCTCTCTCTCCCCCTTCTGTCTCTCTCTCTCCCCTCTCTCTCTCGCCCCCCTTGTCTCTCCCTCTCTCAGCCCTCTGTCTCTCTCTCTCACCCCGCTGTCTCTCCCTCTCTCCCCCCTCTGTCTCTCCCTCTCTCCCCCCTCTGTCTCTCTCTCTCTACCCCCCCTCTGTCTCTCTCTCTCACCCCCCTCTGTCTCTCTCTCTCTCCCCCCTCTTTCTCTCTGTCTCTCTCCCCCCTCTGTCTGTGTCTCTCTCACCCCCTCTGCCTCGCTCCCTCCACTCTTTGCCTCTCCCTCTTCCCCCACTGTCTCTCTCTCTCCCCTCTGATTCTCTCTCCTACCCCTCTCTCTCTCTTAACCATCTCTCTCTCCCTCTCTATCTCTCCACACCTGTATCTCTCCCCCTCTGTCTCTATATATCCCCCCTCTGTCTCTCTCTCTATCCCCCCACTGTCTCCCTCTCTCTCCCACTATCTCCCTCTCTCCCCCCCCTCTCTCTCTCCCCCTCTCTCTCTCTCTCCCCTCAGTCTCTCTCTCTTCCCTCAGTCTATCTCTCTCTCCCCCCTCTGTCTCTCCCTCTCTCCCCCCTCTGTCTCTCCCTCTCTCCCCCCACTGTCTCTCCCTCTCTCCCCCCTCTGTCTCTCCCTCTCCTCCCCCTCTGTCTCACTCTCTCCCCCATCTGTCTCGGTGTCTCCCCCCTCTGTCTCTCTCTCTCTCCCCCCTCTGTATCTCTCTCTCTCCCCCCTCTGTCTCTCTCTCTCCCCTCTCTCTCTCGCCCCCCTTGTCTCTCCCTCTCTCAGCCCTCTGTCTCTTTCTCTCACCCCGCTGTCTCTCTCTCTCTCTCCCCCCTCTGTCTCTCTCTCTCTCACCCCCCTCTGTCTCTCTCTCTCTCCCCTCTGTCTCTCTCTCTCTCCCCCCTCTGTCTCTCTCTCTCTCTCCTCTCTCTCTCGCAGCACTCTGTCTTTCCCTCTCTCAGCCCTGTCTCTCTCTCTCTCACCCCGCTGTCTCTCTCTCTCTCCCCCCTCTGTCTCTTTCTCTCTCACCCCCCTCTGTCTCTCTCTCTCCCCCCTCTGTCTCTCTCTCTCCCCCCTCTGTCTCTCTCTCTCCCCTCTGTCTCTCTCTCTCTCCACCCTCTGTCTCTCTCTCTCTCCCCCCCTCTGTCTCTTTCTCTCTCACCCCCCTCTGTCTCTCTCTCTCCCCCCTCTGTCTCTCTCTCTCCCCCCTCTGCCTCTCTCTCTCCTCCCTCTGCCTCTCTCTCTCCCCCCTCAGTCTCTCTCTCCCCTTCCTCTGTCTCTCTCTTCCCCATGTCTCTCTCTCCTCCCCTGTATCTCTCCCCCCTCTGTCTCTCACTCTCACCCCCCTGTCTCTCTCTCTCTCCCCCAAATGTCTTTCTCTCCCCCCTCTGTCTCTCTCTCTCCCCCCTCTGTCTCTCTCTCTCCCCCCTTGGTCTCTCTCTCTCCCCCCTCTGTCTCTGTCTCTCTCTCCCCCCTCTGTCTCTGTCTCTCTCTCCCCCCTCTGTCTCTGTCTCTCTCTCCCCCCTCTGTCTCTGTCTCTCTCCCCCCCCTCTGTCTCTCTCTCTCTCTCCCCCCTCTGTCTCCCTCTCTCCCGCCTCTGTCTCTCTCTTTGCCCCCTCTATCTCTCTCTCTCCCCCCTCTGTCTCTCTCTCACTCCCCTCTGTCTCTCTCTCTCTCACCCCTCTGTCTCTCTCTCTCTCTCCTCCCTCTGTCATACTCTCACCCCTCTCTGTCTCTCTCTCCCGCTTCTGTCTCTCTCTCTCCCCCCTCTGTCTCTCTCTCACCCCCCTCTGTCTCTCTCTCTCCCCCCTCTGTCTCTCTCTCTCCCCCCTCTGTCTCTCTCTCTCCCCCCTCTGCATCTCTCTCTCCCCCCTCTGGCTCGCCCTCTCCCTGCTCTGTCTCTCTCTCCCCCTCCTCTGTCTCTCTGCTCCCCATGACTCTCTGTCCTCCCCTGGATCTCTCCCCCCTCTGTCTCTCTCTCTCCCCCAAATGTCTCTCTCTCTCCCCACTCTGTCTCTCTCTCTCCCCCCTCTGTCTCTCTCTCTCTCCCCTCTGTCTCTCTCTCTTTCCCCCCTCTGTCTCTCTGTCTATCCCCCCACTGTCTCTCTCTCTCTCCCACTATCTCCCTCTCACCCCGCCCCTCTCTCTCTCTCCCCCTCTCTCTCTCTCTCCCCTCAGTCTCTCTCTCTCCCCTCTGTCTATCTCTCTCTCTCCCCCCTCTGTCTCTCCCTCTCTCACTCCTCTGTCTCTCCCTCTCTCCCCCCTCTTTCTCCCTCTCCTCCCAGTCTGTTTCACTCTCTCCCCCCCTCTGTCTCGCTCTCAGCCCCCTCTGTCTCGCTCTCTCCCCCCTCTGTCTCTCTCTCTCTCTCCCCTCTGTCTCTCTCTCTCTCCCCCCTCTGCCTCTCTCTCTCTCCCCTCTCTCTCTCTCCCCCTCTGTCTCTCTCTCTCTCAGCCCTCTGTCTCTCTCTCTCTCTCTCTCTCCCCCATCTGTCTCTCTCTCCCCTCTCTGCCTCTTTCTCTCTCTCCCCTCTGAATCTCTATCTCTCCCCCTCTGCCTCTATCCCCCCTCTGTGTCTCTCTCTCTCCCCTCTCTCTCTCTCCCCCCTGTCTCTCTCAATCACCCCTCTGTCTCTCTCACTCTCCCATCTGTCTCTCTCCCCTCTGTCTCTCTCTCTCTCCCCAATCTGATTCTCTCGCTTATCCCTCTCTCTCCCTCTTACCCTCTCTCTCCCCCGTCACTCTCTCCTCCCCTGTATCTCTCCTCCCTCTATCTCTCTCTCTCTCCCCCCTCTGTCTCTCTCTCCCCCCCTCTGTCTCTCTCTCTCCCCTCTCTGTCTCTCTCTCTCTCCCTCTCTGTCTCTCTCTCTCTCCCCTCTGTCTTTCTCTCTCTCCCCCAAATGTCTCTCTCTCTCCCCCAAATGTCTCTCTCTCTCCCCCCGCTGTCTCTCTCTCTCTCCCCCCTTCTGTCTCTCTCTCCCCTCTGTCTCTCTCTCTCTCCGCCCTCTGTCACTCTCTCTCTCTCCCCCCTCTGTCTCTCTCTCTCCCCCTCTGTCTCTCTCTCACCCCCTCTGTCTCTCTCTCACTCCCCTCTGTCTCTCTCTCTCACTCCCCTCTGTCTCTCTCTCACTCCCCTCTGTCTCTCTCTCTCTCACCCCTCTCTCTCTCTCACCCCCCGCTGTGATACTCTCACCCCTCTCTGTCTCTCTCTCCCCCCTCTGTCTCTCTCTCTCTCGCCCCTCTGTCTCTCTCTCTCCCCCCTCTGTCTCTTGCTCTCTCCCACTATCTCTCTCTCTCCCCCCTCTGTCTCTCTCTCCCCCACTCTCTCTCTCTCTCTCCCCCACTCTCTCTCTCTCCCCTCAGTCTATCTCTCTCTCCCCCCTCTGTCTCTCCCTCTCTCCCCCCTCTGTCTCTCCCTCTCTCCCCCCTCTGTCTCTCTCTCTCTCTCCCCCCTCTGTCTCTCTCTCTCCCCCCTCTGTCTCTTTCTCTCACCCCTCTGTCTCTCCCTCTCTCCCCCCTCTGTCTCTCTCTCTCGCCCCCCTCAGTCTCTGTCTCTCTCCCCCCTCTGTCTCTCTCTCACACCCCTCTGTCTCTCTCTCTCCCCCCTCTGTCTCTCTCTCTCTCTTTACCCCCTCTGCCTCTCTCTCTCTCTTTACCACTCTGCCTCTCTCTCTCTCACCCTCTGCCCCTCTCTCCCCCCTTTGATTCTCTCTCATACCCCTGTCTGTCTCTCTCTCCCCCGTCTCTCTCTCTCTCTCCCCCCGCCTCTCTCTGTCTCTCTGCCCCCGTCTCTCTCTCTTTCCCATCTCTCTCTCCTCCCCTGTATCTCCCCCCTCTGTCTCTACCTCTCACCCCTCTGTCTCTCTCTCTCTCTCCCCTCTGTCTCTCTCTCTCTCCCCTCTTTCTCTCTGTCTCTCTCCCCCATCTGTCTGTGTCTCTCTCCCCCCTCTGCCTCGCTGCCTCCACTCTCTGCCTCTCTCTCTTCCCCCACTGTCTCTCTCTCTCCCCTCTGATTCTCTCTCCTACCCCTCTCTCTCTCTTACCCATCTCTCTCTCCCTCTCTATCTCTCCACACCTGTATCTCTCCCCCTCTGTCTCTCTCTCTATCCCCCCCACTGTCTCTCTCTCTCTCCCACTATCTCCCTCTCTCCCCCGTCTCTCTCTCTCTCCCCCTCTCTCTCTATCTCCCCTCAGTCTCTCTCTCTCCCCTCAGTCTATCTCTCTCTCCCCCCTCTGTCTCTCCCTCTCTCCCCCCTCTGTCTCTCCCTCTCTCCCCCCTCTGTCTCTCCCTCTCTCCCCCCTCTATCTCTCCCTCTCCTCCCCCTCTGTCTCACTCTCTCCCCCCTCTGTCTCGCTCTCTCACCCCTCTGTCTCTCTCTCTCTCTCCTTCCTCTGTCATACTCTCACCCCTCTCTGTCTCTCTCTCCCCCTTCTGTCTCTCTCTCTCCCCCCTCTGTCTCTCTCTCACCCCCCTCTGTCTCTATCTCTCCCCCCTCTGTCTCTCTCTCTCCCCCCTCTGTCTCTCTCTCTCCCCCCTCTGTCTCTCTCTCTCCCCCCTCTGCATCTCTCTCTCCCCCCCTCTGGCTCGCCCTCTCCCTCCTCTGTCTCTCTCTCCCCCTCCTCTGTCTCTCTGTTCCCCATGACTCTCTGTCCTCCCCTGGATCTCTCCCCCCTCTGTCTCTCTCTCTCCCCCAAATGTCTCTCTCTCTCCCCCCTCTGTCTCTCTCTCTCCCCCCTCTGTCTCTCTCTCTCTCCCCCCTCTGTCTCTCTGTCTATCCCCCCACTGTCTCTCTCTCTCTCCCACTATCTCCCTCTCACCCCCGCCCCTCTCTCTCTCTCCCCCTCTCTCTCTCTCTCCCCTCAGTCTCTCTCTCTCCCCTCTGTCTATCTCTCTCTCTCCCCCCTCTGTCTCTCCCTCTCTCACTCCTCTGTCTCTCCCTCTCTCCCCCCTCTTTCTCCCTCTCCTCCCACTCTGTTTCACTCTCTCCCCCCCTCTGTCTCGCTCTCAGCCCCCTCTGTCTCGCTCTCTCCCCCCTCTGTCTCTCTCTCTCTCTCCCCTCTGTCCCTCTCTCTCTCCCCCCCTCTGTCTCTCTCTCTCTCAGCCCTCTGTCTCTCTCTCTCTCCTCTCTGTCTCTCTCTCTCTCCCCCATCTGTCTCTCTCTCCCCTCTCTGCCTCTTTCTCTCTCTCCCCTCTGAATCTCTATCTCTCCCCCTCTGCCTCTATCCCCCCTCTGTGTCTCTCTCTCTCCCCTCTCTCGCTCTCCCCCCTGTCTCTCTCAATCACCCCTCTGTCTCTCTCACTCTCCCATCTGTCTCTCTCCCCTCTGTCTCTCTCTCTCTCCCCACTCTGATTCTCTCGCTTATCCCTCTCTCTCCCTCTTACCCTCTCTCTCTCCCCCGTCACTCTCTCCTCCCCTCTATCTCTCTCTCTCCCCCCTCTGTCTCTCTCTCTCCCCCCCTCTGTCTCTCTCTCTCCCCTCTCTGTCTCTCTCTCTCTCCCTCTCTGTCTCTCTCTCTCTCCCCTCTGTCTTTCTCTCTCCCCCAAATGTCTCTCTCTCTCTCCCCCAAATGTCTCTCTCTCTCCCCCCGCTGTCTCTCTCTCTCTCCCCCCTTCTGTCTCTCTCTCCCCTCTGTCTCTCTCTCTCTCCGCCCTCTGTCTCTCTCTCTCTCTCCCCCCTCTGTCTCTCTCTCTCCCCCCTCTGTCTCTCTCTCACCCCCTCTGTCTCTCTCTCACTCCCCTCTGTCTCTCTCTCTCACTCCCCTCTCTCTCTCTCACTCCCCTCTGTCTCTCTCTCTCTCACCCCTCGCTCTCTCTCACCCCCCTCTGTGATACTCTCACCCCTCTCTGTCTCTCTCTCCCCCCTCTGTCTCTCTCTCTCTCTCCCCTCTGTCTCTCTCTCTCCCCCCTCTGTCTCTTGCTCTCTCCCACTATCTCCCTCTCTCCCCCCCTCTCTCTCTCCCTCCCCCACTCTCTCTCTCTCTCTCCCCCACTCTCTCTCTCTCCCCTCAGTCTATCTCTCTCTCCCCCCTCTGTCTCTCCCTCTCTCCCCCCCTCTGTCTCTCCCTCTCTCTCCCCTCTGTCTCTCTCTCTCTCTCCCCCCTCTGTCTCTCTCTCTCCCCCTCTGTCTCTTTCTCTCCCCCCTCTGTCTCTCCCTCTCTCCCCCCTCTGTCTCTCTCTCTCTCCCCCCTCTGTCTCTTTCTCTCCCCCCTCTGTCTCTCTCTCACTCCCCTCTGTCTCTCTCTCTCAGTCCCCTCTGTCTCTCTCTCTCACTCCCTTCTGTCTCTCTCTCTCACTCCCCTGTCTCTCTCCCTCTCACCCCCTCTCTCTCTCTCACCCCCCTCTGTCATACTCTCACCCCTCTCAGTCTCTCTCTCCCCCCTCTGTCTCTCTCTCTCCCCCCTCAGTCTCTGTCTCTCTCCCCCCCTCTGTCTCTCTCTCACTCCCCTCTGTCTCTCTCTCTCCCCCCTCTGTCTCTCTCTCTCTCTTTACCCCTCTGCCTCTCTCTCTCTCTTTACCACTCTGCCTCTCTCTCTCTCACCCTCTGCCCCTCTCTCCCCCCTTTGATTCTCTCTCATACCCCTGTCTGTCTCTCTCTCCCCCGTCTCTCTCTCTCTCTCCCCCCGCCTCTCTCTGTCTCTCTGCCCCCGTCTCTCTCTCTTTCCCATCTCTCTCTCCTCCCCTGTATCTCCCCCCTCTGTCTCTACCTCTCACCCCTCTGTCTCTCTCTCTCTCTCTCCCCTCTGTCTCTCTCTCTCTCCCCTCTCTTTCTCTCTGTCTCTCTCCCCCCTCTGTCTGTGTCTCTCTCCCCCCCTCTGCCTCGCTCCCTCCACTCTCTGCCTCTCTCTCTTCCCCCACTGTCTCTCTCTCTCCCCTCTGATTCTCTCTCCTACCCCCCTCTCTCTCTCTTACCCATCTCTCTCTCCCTCTCTATCTCTCCACACCTGTATCTCTCCCCCTCTGTCTCTCTCTCTATCCCCCCCCACTGTCTCTCTCTCTCTCCCACTATCTCCCTCTCTCCCCCCTCTCTCTCTCTCTCCCCCCTCTCTCTCTCTCTCCCCTCAGTCTCTCTCTCTCCCCTCAGTCTATCTCTCTCTCCCCCCTCTGTCTCTCCCTCTCTCCCCCCTCTGTCTCTCCCTCTCTCCCCCCTCTGTCTCTCCCTCTCTCCCCCCTCTGTCTCTCCCTCTCCTCCCCCCTGTCTCACTCTCTCCCCCCTCTGTCTCGCTCTCTCCCCCCTCTGTCTCTCTCTCTCTCTCTCCCCCCCTCTGTCTCTCACTCTCCCCTCTTTCTCTCGCCCCCCTCTGTCTCTCCCTTTCTCAGCCCTCTGTCTCTCTCTCTCACCCCGCTGTCTCTCTCTCTCTCCCCCCTCTGTCTCTCTCCCTCTCACCCCCCTCTGTCTCTCTCTCTCCCCCCCTCTGTCTCTCTCTCTCCCCCCTCTGTCTCTTTGCTCTCTCCCCTCTGCCTCACTATCACTCCCTCTCTGCCACTCTCCGCCCTCTGTCTCTCTCTCTATCCCCTCTCTCACTTTCCCCCCCTGTCTCTCTCTCTCACCCCTCTGTCTCTCTCACTCTCCCATCTGTCTCTCTCTCCCCTCTGTCTCTCTCTCTCTCCCCCCTCTGATTCTCTCTCTTACCCCTCCCTCTCTCTTACCCTGTCTCTCCCCCTGTCACTCTCTCCTCCCCTGTATCTCTCCCCCTCTGTCTCTATCCTCACCCCTCTGTCTCTCTCTTACCCCTCTCTCTCTCCCTGTCACTCTCTCCTCCCATGTATCTCTTCGCATTCTGTCTCTATCTCTCCGCCCTCTGTCTCTCTCTCTCACTCCCCCCCTCTATCTCTCTCTCCCTCCCCCATCTGTTTCTCTCTCTCTCCCCCCTCTGTCTCTCTCTCTCTCTCCCCTCTCTCTCTCTCCCCCATCTGTCACTCTCCCTCCCCCCTCTGTCTATGCCTCTCCCCTCTCTGTCTCTCTCTCTCTCTCCCTCCACTCTCTCTCTCTCTTTCCCCATCTGTCTCTCTCTCCCCCCTCTGTCTCTCTCTCCCTCCACCCTCTGTCTCTATCTCCCTCCTCCCTCTGTCACTCTCTCTCCCCCCTCTGCCTCACTCTCTCCTCCCTCTGCCTCTCTCTCTCCCCCCTCAGTCTCTCTCTCCCCTTCCTCTGTCTCTCTTCCCCATGTCTCTCTCTCCTCCCCTGTTTCTCTCCCCCCTCTGTCTCTCTCTCTCACCCCCTGTCTCTCTCTCTCCCCCAAATGTCTCTCTCTCCCCCCTCTGTCTCTCTCTCTCCCCCTCCTCTGTCTCTCTCTCTCCCCCGTCTCTCTCTCACCCCCCTCTGTCTCTGTCTCTCTCTCCCCCCTCTGTCTCTGTCTCTCTCTCCCCCCTCTGTCTCTCTCTCTCCCCCCCTCTGTCTCTCTCTCACTCCCCTCTGTCTCTCTCTCTCACCCCTCTGTCACTCTCTCATTCTCCCCCCTCTGTCATACCCCCTCTCTGTCTCTCTCTCTCCCCCCCCTCTGTCTCTCTCCCCCCCTCTGTCTCTCTCTCTCCACCCTCTGTCTCTCTCTCTCCCCCCTCTGTCTGTGTCTCTCTCCCCCCTCTGCCTCGCTCCCGCCACTCTCTGCCTCTCTCTCTTCCCCCACTGTCTCTCTCTCTCCCCTCTGATTCTCTCTCCTACCCCCCTCTCTCTCTCTTACCCATCTCTCTCTCCCTCTCTATCTCTCCACACCTGTATCTCTCCCCCTCTGTCTCTCTCTCTATCCCCCCACTGTCTCTCTCTCTCTCCCACTATCTCCCTCTCTCCCCCCTCTCTCTCTCTCTCCTCCCCCTCTCTCTCTCTCCCCTCAGTCTCTCTCTCTCCCCTCAGTCTATCTCTCTCTCCCCCCTCTGTCTCTCCCTCTCTCCCCCCTCTGTCTCTCCCCTCTCTCCCCCCTCTGTCTCTCCCTCTCTCCCCCCTCTGTCTCTCCCTCTCCTCCCCCTCTGTCTCACTCTCTCCCCCCTCTGTCTCGCTCTCTCCCCCCTCTGTCTCTCTATCTCTCTCTCCCCCCTCTGTCTCTCTCTCTCCCCTCTTTCTCTCGCCCCCCCTCTGTCTCTCCCTTTCTCAGCCCTCTGTCTCTCTCTCTCACCCCGCTGTCTCTCTCTCTCCCCCCTCTGTCTCTCTCCCTCTCACCCCCCTCTGTCTCTCTCTCTCCCCCCTCTATCTCTCTATCTCCCCCCTCTGTCTCTCTCTCTCCCCCCTCTGTCTCTTTGCTCTCTCCCCTCTGCCTCACTATCACTCCCTCTCTGCCACTCTCCACCCTCTGTCTCTCTCTCTATCCCCTCTCTCACTCTCCCCCCCCTGTCTCTCTCTCTCACCCCTCTGTCTCTCTCACTCTCCCATCTGTCTCTCTTTCCCCTCTGTCTCTCTCTCTCTCCCCCCTCTGATTCTCTCTTACCCCTCCCTCTCTCTTACCCTGTCTCTCCCCCTGTCACTCTCTCCTCCCCTGTATCTCTCCCCCTCTGTCTCTATCTCTCACCCCTCTGTCTCTCTCTTACCCCTCTCTCTCTCCCTGTCACTCTCTCCTCCCATGTATCTCTCCGCACTCTGTCTCTATCTCTCCGCCCTCTGTTTCTCTCTCTCTCCCCCCTCTGTCTCTCTCTCTCTCTCTCCCCTCTCTCTCTCTCCCCCATCTGTCCACTCTCCCTCCCCCCTCTGTCTATGCCTCTCCCCTCTCTGTCTCTCTCTCTCTCTCCCTCCACTCTCTCTCTCTCTTTCCCCCATCTGTCTCTCTCTCCCCCCTCTGTCTCTCTCTCCCTCCACCCTCTGTCTCTATCTCCCTCCTCCCTCTGTCACTCTCTCTCCCCCCTCTGCCTCTCTCTCTCCTCCCTCTGCCTCTCTCTCTCCCCCCTCAGTCTCTCTCTCCCCTTCCTCTGTCTCTCTTCCCCATGTCTCTCTCTCCTCCCCTGTATCTCTCCCCCCTCTGTCTCTCTCTCTCACCCCCTGTCTCTCTCTCTCCCCCAAATGTCTCTCTCTCCCCCCTCTGTCTCTCTCTCTCCCCCCTCTGTCTCTCTCTCTCCCCCGTCTCTCTCTCACCCCCCTCTGTCTCTGTCTCTCTCTCCCCCCTCTGTCTCTGTCTCTCTCTCCCCCCTCTGTCTCTGTCTCTCTCTCCCCCCTCTGTCTCTCTCTCTCCCCCATCTGTCTCTCTCTCACTCCCCTCTGTCTCTCTCTCTCACCCCTCTGTCACTCTCTCATTCTCCCCCCTCTGTCATACTCTCACCCCTCTCTGTCTCTCTCTCTCCCCCCTCTGTCTCTCTCCCCCCTCTGTCTCTCTCTCTCCACCCTCTGTCTCTCTCTCTCCCCCTCTGTCTCTCTCTCTCCCCCCTCTGTCTCTCTCTCTCCCCCCTCTGTCTCTCTCTCTCCCCCCTCTGCATCTCTCTCTCCCCCCTCTGCCTCTCCCTCTCCCTCCTCTGTCTCTCTCTCCCCCTCCTCTGTCTCTCTGTTCCCCATGACTCTCTGTCCTCCTCCCTGTATCTCTCCCCCTCTGTCTCTCTCTCTCCCCCTCTGTCTCTCTCTCTCCCCCTCTGTCTCTCTCTCTCCCCCCTCTGTCTCTCCCTCTCACTCCCCTCTGTCTCTCTCCCTCTCACCCCTTCTCTCTCTCACCCCCCTCTGTCATACTCTCACCCCTCTCTGTCTCTCTCTCCCCCCTCTGTCTCTCTCTCTCCCCCCTCAGTCTCTGTCTCTCTCCCCCCTCTGTCTCTCTCTCACTCCCCTCTGTCTCTCTCTCTCCCCCCCTCTGTCTCTCTCTCTCTCTTTACCCCTCTGCCTCTCTCTCTCTCACCCTCTGCCCCTCTCTCCCCCCTTTGATTCTCTCTCATACCCCTGTCTGTCTCTCTCTCCCCCGTCTCTCTCTCTCTCTCTCTCCCCCCGCCTCTCTCTGTCTCTCTGCCCCCGTCTCTCTCTCTTTCCCGTCTCTCTCTCCTCCCCTGTATCTCCCCCCTCTTTCTCTCTGTCTCTCTCCCCCCTCTGTCTGTGTCTTTCTCCCCCCTCTGCCTCCCTCCCTCCACTCACTGCCTCTCTCTCTTCCCCCACTGTCTCTCTGATTCTCTCTCCTACCTCTCTCTCTCCCACTATCTCCCTCTCTCCCCCCCCCTCTCTCTCTCCCCCTCTCTCTCACTCCCCTCAGTCTATCTCTCTCTCCCCCCTCTGTCTCTCCCTCTCTCCCCCCTCTGTCTCTCCCTCTCTCCCCCCTCTGTCTCTCTCTCTCTCTCCCCCCTCTGTCTCTCTTTCTCCCCCTCTGTCTCTTTCTCTCCCCCCTCTGTCTCTCCCTCTCTCCCCCCTCTGTCTCTCTCTCTCTCTCCCCCCTCTGTCTCTCTCTCTCCCCCTCTGTCTCTTGCTCTCCCCCCTCTGTCTCTCTCTCACTCCCCTCTGTCTCTCTCTCTCTCACTCCCCTCTGTCTCTCTCTCTCACTCCCCTCTGTCTCTCTCTCTCACTCCCCTGTCTCTCTCCCTCTCACCCCTCTCTCTCTCTCACCCCTCTCTGTCTCTCTCTCCCCCCTCTGTCTCTCTCTCTCCCCCCTCTGTCTCTCTCTCACTCCCCTCTGTCTCTCTCTCTCCCCCCTCTGTCTCTCTCTCTCTATTTACCCCTCTGCCTCTCTCTCTCTCTTTACCCCTCTGCCTCTCTCTCTCACACCCTCTGCCCCTCTCTCCCCCCTTTGATTCTCTCTCATACCCCTGTCTGTCTCTCTGCCCCCGTCTCTCTCTCTTTCCCGTCTCTCTCTCCTCCCCTCTATCTCCCCACTCTGTCTCTATCTCTAACCCCTCTGTCTCTCTCTCTCTCTCCCCTCTGTCTCTCTCTCTCTCCCCCCTCTTTCTCTCTGTCTCTCTCCCCCCTCTGTCTGTGTCTCTCTCCCCCCTCTGCCTCTCTCCCTCCACACTCTGCCTCTCTCTCTTCCCCCACTGTCTCTCTCTCTCCCCTCTGATTCTCTCTCCTACCCCTCTCTCTCTCTTACCCATCTCTCTCTCCCTCTCTATCTCTCCACACCTGTATCTCTCCCCCTCTGTCTCTATATATCCCCCCTCTGTCTCTCTCTCTATCCCCCCACTGTCTCTCTCTCTCTCCCACTATCTCCCTCTCTCCCCCCTCTCTCTCTCTCTCCCCCCTCCTCTCTCTCTCTCTCTCCCCTCAGTCTCTCTCTCTCCCCTCAGTCTATCTCTCTCTCCCCCCCTCTGTCTCTCCCTCTCTCCCCCTTCTGTCTCTCCCTTTTTTCCCCCTCTGTCTCTCCCTCTCCTCCCCCTCTGTCTCACTCTCTCCCCCCTCTGTCTCGCTCTCTCTCCCATCTGTCTCGCTGTCTCCCCCCTCTGTCTCTCTCTCTCTCTCCCCTCTGTCTCTCTCTCTCTCCCCCCTCTGTCTCTCCCTCTCTCTCCTCTCTCTCTCACAGCCCTCTGTCTCTCCCTCTCTCAGCCCTCTGTCTCTCTCTCTCACCCCGCTGTCTCTCTCTCTCTCCCCCCCTCTCTCTCTCTCTCACCCCCCTCTGTCTCTCTCTCTCCCCCCTCTGTCTCTCTCTCTCCCCCTTCTGTCTCTCTCTCTCCCCCTCTGTCTCTCTCTCTCCCCCCTCTGTCTCTTTGCTCTCTCCCCTCTGCCTCTCTATCTCTCCCTCTCTGCCACTCTCCGCCCTCTGTCTCTCTCTCTATCCCCTCTCTCACTCTCCCCCCCTGTCTCGCTCTCTCACCCCTCTGTCTCTCTCACTCTCCCATCTGTCTCTCTCTCCCCTCTGTCTCTCTCTCTCTCCCCCCTCTGATTCTCTCTCTTACCCCTCCCTCTCTCTTACCCTGTGTCTCCCCCTGTCACTCTCTCCTCTCCTGTATCTCTCCCCCCCTCTGTCTCTATCTCTCACCCCTCTGCCTCTCCCTCTCCCTCCTCTGTCTCTCTCTCCCCCTCCTCTGTCTCTATCTCTCTTCCCCCACTGTCTCTCTCTCCCCCCTCTGATTCTCTCTCTTACCCCTCTCTCTCTCTCTTACCCCTCTCTCTCACCCTGTCACTCTCTCCTCCCATGTATCTCTCCGCACTCTGTCTCTATCTCTCCGCCCTCTGTCTCTCCCTCACTCCCCCCTCTGTCTCTCTCTCCCTCCTCCCTCTGTCTCTCTCTCTCTCCCCCCTCTGTCTCTCTCTCTCTCCCCCCTCTGTTTCTCTCTCTCTCTCTCTCCCCTCTCTTTCTCTCCCCCATCTGTCACTCTCTCTCCCCCCTCTGTCTCTGCCTCTCTCCTCTCTGTCTCTCTCTCTCCCTCCCCTCTCTCTCTCTCCCCCTCTGTCTCTCTCTCTCCCCCCTCTGTCTCTCTCTCTCTCTCCCCTCTGTCTCTCTCTCTCTCCACCCTCTGTCTCTATCTCCCTCCCCTCTCTGTCACTCTCTCTCCCCCGTCTGCCTCTCTCTCTCCTCCCATTGCCTCTCTCTCTCCCCCCACTGTCTCTCTCTCCCCTCTGATTCTCTCTCCTACCCCTCTCTCTCTCACCCATCTCTCTCTCCCTCTCTATCTCTCCACACCTGTATCTCTCCCCCTCGGTCTCTATATATCCCCCCTCTGTCTCTCTCTCTATCCCCCCACTGTCTCTCTCTCTCTCCCACTATCTCTCTCTCTCCCCCCTCTGTTTCTCTCTCTCTCTCTCTCCCCTCTCTTTCTCTCCCCCATCTGTCACTCTCTCTCCCCCCTCTGTCTCTGCCTCTCTCCTCTCTGTCTCTCTCTCTCCCTCCCCTCTCTCTCTCTCTCCCCTCTGTCTCTCTCTCTCTCCTGCTCTTTCTCTCTGTCTCTCTCCCCCCTCTGTCTGTGTCTCTCTCCCCCCCTCTGCCTCCCTCCCTCCACTCTCTGCCTCTCTCTCTTCCCCCACTGTCTCTCTCTCCCCTCTGATTCTCTCTCCTACCCCTCTCTCTCTCACCCATCTCTCCCTCTCTATCTCTCCACACCTGTATCTCTCCCCCTCTGTCTCTATATATCCCCCCTCTGTCTCTCTCTCTATCCCCCCACTGTCTCTCTCTCTCTCCCACTATCTCTCTCTCTCCCCCCTCTGTCTCTCTCTCTCCCCCCTCTGTCTCTCTCTCTCCCCCCTCAGTCTCTGTCTCTCTCCCCCCTCAGTCTCTGTCTCTCTCCCCCCTCTGTCTCTCGCTCTCCCCCCTCTGTCTCTCGCTCTCCCCCCTCTGTCTCTCTCTCTCTCTTTACCCCTCTGCCTCTCTCTCTCTCACCCTCTGCCCCTCTCCCCCCACTTTGTTTCTCTCTCATACCCCTGTCTGTCTCTCTCTCCCCCGTCTCTCTCTCTCTCTCTCCACCCGCCTCTCTCTGTCTCTCTGCCCCCGTCTCTCTCTCTTTCCCGTCTCTCTCTCCTCCCCTGTATCTCCCCCCTCTGTCTCTACCTCTCACCCCTCTGTCTCTCTCTCTCTCTCCCCTCTGTCTCTCTCTCTCTCCCCCCTCTTTCTCTCTGGCTCTCTCCCCCCTCTGTCTGTGTCTCTCTCCCCCCTCTGCCTCCCTCCCTCCACTCTCTGCCTCTCTCTCTTCCCCCACTGTCTCTCTCTCCCCTCTGATTCTCTCTCCTACCCCTCTCTCTCTCACCCATCTCTCTCTCCCTCTCTATCTCTCCACACCTGTATCTCTCCCCCTCTGTCTCTATATATCCCCCCTCTGTCTCTCTCTCTATCCCCCCACTGTCTCTCTCTCTCTCCCACTATCTCCCTCTCTCCCCCCTCTCTCTCTCTCTCCCCCCCTCTCTCTCTCTCCCCTCAGTCTCTCTCTCTCCCCTCAGTCTGTCTCTCTCTCCCCCCTCTGTCTCTCGCTCTCTCCCCCCTCTGTCTCTCCCTCTCTCCCCCCTCTGTCTCACTCTCTCCCCCCTCTGTCTCGCTCTCTCCCCCATCTGTCTCGCTGTCTCCCCCCTGTGTCTCTCTCTCTCTCTCCCCTGTCTCTCTCTCTCCCCCCTCTGTCTTTCTCTATCCCCTCTCTCTTTCGCCCCCCTCTGTCTCTCCCTCTCTCAGCCCTCTGTCTCTCTCTCTCACCCCGCTGTCTCTCTCTCTCTCCCCCCTCTGTCTCTCTCTCTCTCACCCCCCTCTGTCTCTCTCTCTCCCCCCTCTGTCTCTCTCTCTCCCCCCTCTGTCTCTCTCTCTCCCCCCTCTGTCTCTTTTCTCTCTCCCCTCTGCCTCTCTATCTCTCCCTCTCTGCCACTCTCCGCCCTCTGTCTCTCTCTCTATCCCCTCTCTCACTCTCCCCCGTCTCTCTCTCTCACCCCTCTGTCTCTCTCACTCTCCCATCTGTCTCTCTCTCCCCTCTGTCTCTCTCTCTCTCCCCCCTCTGATTCTCTCTCTTACCCCTCCCTCTCTCTTACCCTGTCTCTCCCACTGTCACTCTCTCCTCCCCTGTATCTCTCCCCCCTCTGTCTCTATCTCTCACCCCTCTGTCTCTATCTCTCTTCCCCCACTGTCTCTCTCTCCCCCCTCTGATTCTCTCTCTCACCCCTCTCTCTCTCTTACCCTGTCTCTCACCCTGTCACTCTCTCCTCCCATGTATCTCACCGCACTCTGTCTCTATCTCTCCGCCCTCTGTCTCTCTCTCACTCCCCCCTCTGTCTCTCTCTCCCTCCCCCCTCTGTCTCTCTCTCTCTCTCCCCCCTCTGTCTCCCCCTCTCTCTCCCCTCTGTCTCTCTCTCTCTCTCCCCCCTCTGCCTCTCTCTCTCTCTCCCCTCTCTCTCTCTCCCCCATCTGTCACTCTCTCTCCCCCCTCTGTCTCTGCCTCTCCCCTCTCTGTCTCTCTCTCTCTCTCCCTCCCCTCTCTCTCTCTCTCTCCCCCCCTCTGTCTCTCTCTCTCCCCCCTCTGCCTCTCTCTCTCCTCCCTCTGCCTCTCTCTCTCCGCCCTCAGTCTCTCTCTCCCCTTCCTCTGTCTCTCTCTTCCCCATGTCTCTCTCTCCTCCCCTGTATCTCTCCCCCCTCTGTCTCTCTCTCTCTCCCCTCTGTCTCTCTCTCTCCCGCTCTGTCTCTCTCTCTCCCCCCTCTGTCTCTCTCTCTCCCCCCCTCTGTCTCTCTCTCTCTCTCTTTACCCCTCTGCCTCTCTCTCTCTCACCCTCTGCCCCTCTCTCCCCCTTTGATTCTCTCTCATACCCCTGTCTCTCTCTCTCTCCCCCATCTCTCTCTCTCTCTCTCTCCCCCGCCTCTCTCTGTCTCTCTGCCCCCGTCTCTCTCTCTTTCCGGTCTCTCTCTCCTCCCCTGTATCTCCCCCCTCTGTCTCTATCTCTCACCCCTCTGTCTCTCTCTCTCTCTCTTCCCCCACTGTCTCTGTCTCTCCCCTCTGATTCTCTCTCTTGCCCCTCTCTTTCTCTCTCTTAACCATCTCTCTCCCCCTCTCTATCTCTTCTCACCTGTATCTCTCCCCCTCTGACTCTTTATATCCCCCCTCTGTCTCTCTCTCTATCCCCCCACTGTCTCTCTCTCTCTCCCACTGTCTCCCACTCTCACCCCTCCCTCTCTCTCTCCCCCCTCTCTCTCTCTCCCCTCAGTCTCTCTCTCTCCCCTCTGTCTATCTCTCTCTCCCCCTCTGTCTCTCCCTCTCTCACCCCTCTGTCTCTCCCTCTCTCCCCCCTCTGTCTCTCCCTCTCCTCCCACTCTGTCTCACTCTCTCCACACTCTGTCTCGCTGTCACCCCCTCTGTCTCACTCTCTCCCCCCTCTGTCTCTCTCTCTCTCTCTGTCCCCTCTGTCTCTCTCTCTCTCCCCCCTCTGTCTCTCTCTCTCTCCCCTCTCTCTCTCTCTCTCCCAGCCCTCTGTCTCTCTCTCTCTCCTCTCTGTCTCTCTCTCTCTCCCCCCTCTGTCTCTTTCTCTCCCCCCTCTCTCTCCCCCCTGTCTCTCTCTCCCGTCTCTGCCTCTTTCTCTCTCTCCCCTCTGCCTCTCTATCTCTCCCCCTCTACCTCTATCCCCCCTCTGTCTCTCTCTCCCCTCTCTCCCTCCCCCTGTCGCTCTCTCTCACCCCTCTGTCTCTCTCACTCTCCCATCTGTCTCTCTCTCTCTCCCCCCTCTGATTCTCTCTCTTACCCCTCTCTCTCTCTCTCTTACCCTCTCTCTCCCCCATCACTCTCTCCTCCCCTGTATCTCTCCCCCCTCTGTCTCTATCTCTCCCCCCTCTGTCTCTCTCTCTCTCCCCCCTCTGTCTCTCTCTCTCCCCCCTCTGTCTCTCTCTCTCCCCTCTCTGTCTCTCTCTCTCTCCTCTCTCTGTCTCTCTCTCTCTCCCCTCTGTCTCTCTCTCTCCCCCCCAAATGTCTCTCTCTCTCTCTCCCCCAAATGTTTCTCTCTCTCACCCTCTGTCTCTCTCTCTCTCCCCCCTCTGTCTCTCTCCCCCCTCTGTCTCTCTCTCTCCCCTCCATGTCTCTCTCTCTCTCCTCTCTCTGTCTCTCTCTCTCTCCCCTCTGTCTCTCTCTCTCTCTCCCCAAATGTCTCTCTCTCTCTCTCTCCCCCAAATGTCACTCTCTCTCCACCCTCTGTCTCTCTCTCTCTCCCCCCTCTGTCTCTCTCCCCCCTCTGTCTCTCTCTCTCCCCTCTCTGTCTCTCTCTCTCTCCTCTCTCTGTCTCTCTCTTCTCTCCCCTCTGTCTCTCTATCTCTCCCCCAAATGTCTCTCTCTCTCTCTCCCCCAAATGTCTCTCTCTCTCCCTCCTCTGTCTCTCTCTCTCCCCCCTCTGTCTCTCTCTCCCCTATGTCTCTCTCTCTCTCCGCCCTCTGTCTCTCTCTCTCTCTCTCCCCCCCTCTGTCTCTCTCTCCCCCCCTCTGTCTCTCAATCTCCCCCCTCTGTCTCTCTCTCACTCCCCTCTGTCTCTCTCTCTCACTCCCCTCTGTCTCTCTCTCTCACTCCCCTCTGTCTCTGTCTCTCTCCCCCGTGACTCTCTCTCTCCCCACTCTGTCTCTCTCTCTCTCCCCTCTCTGTCTCTCTCTCTCTCCTCTCTCTGTCTCTCTCTCTCTCCCCCAAATGTCTCTCTCTCTCTCCCCCAAATGTCTCTCTCTCTCCCCCCTCTGTCTCTCTCACTCTCCCCCCTCTGTCTCTCTCTCCCCTCTGTCTCTCTATCTCTCCCCCCTCTGTCTCTCTCTCTCTCTCTCCCCCCTCTGTCTCTCTCTCTCTCCCCCCTCTTTCCCTCTGTCTCTCTCCCCCCTCTGTGTCTCTCTCCCCCCTCTGCCTCCCTCCCTCCACTCTCTGCCTCTCTCTCTTCCCCCACTGTCTCTCTCTCTCCCCTCTGATTCTCTCTCCTACCCCTCTCTCTCTCACACCCATCTCTCTCCCCCTCTCTATCTCTCCTCACCTGTATCTCTCCCCCTCTGTCTCTATATATCCCCCCTCTAGCTCTCTCTCTATACCCCCTCTCGCTCTCGCTCCCTCCTCCCTCTGTCTCTCTCTCTCCCCCCTGTGTCTCTCTCTCTCTCAATCCCCTCGGTCTCTCTCTCTCTCCCCTCTGTCTCTCTCTCCCCCCTCTGTCTCTCTCTCTCTCCCCCAAATGTCTCTCTCTCCCCTCTGTCTCTCTCTCTCTCTCACCCCCCTCTGTCTCTCTCTCTCTCTCCACCCTGTCTCTCTCTCTCCCCCTCTGTCTCTCTCTCTCTCCCCTCTGTCTCTCTCTCTCCCCCTCTGCCTCTCTCTCTCCCCCCTCAGCCTCTCTCTCTCTCCCCCCTCTGTCTCTCTCTCTCTCCCCCAAATGTCTCTCTCTCCCCCTCTGTCTCTCTCTCTCTCTCCCCCTCTGTCTCACTCTCTCTCCCCTCTGTCTCTCTCTCTCTCACCCCCCCTCTGTCTCTCTCTCTCTCTCCACCCTGTCTCTCTCTCTCCCCCTCTGTCTCTCTCTCTCTCCCCTCTGTCTCTCTCTCTCTCCCCCCTCTGCCTCTCTCTCTCCCCCCTCAGCCTCTCCCTCTCCCTCCTCTGTCTCTCTCTCCCCCCTCCTCTGTCTCTCTCATCCACATGCCTCTCTCTCCTCCCCTGTATCTCTCCCCCTCTGTCTCTATCTCTCTCCCCCTCTGTCCTCTCTCTCTCTCCCCAGATGTCTCTCTCTCTCCCCCCTCTGTCTCTCTCTCTCTCTCCCCACTGTCTCTCTCTCTCTCCCCTCTGTCTCTCTCCCTCTGTCCCCAGTCTGTCTCTCTCTCTCTCTACCCCCTCTGTCTCTCTCTCTACCCCTCTGTCTCTCTCTCTACGCTCTGTCTCTCTCTCTCCCCCCTCTGTCGCTCTCTCACCCCCCTCTGCCTCTCTCTCTCCCCCCCTCTGCCTCTCTCTCTCCCCCCACTGTCTCTCTCTCTCCACCCTCTGTCTCTCTCTCTCCCCCCTCTGTCTCTCTCCAACTCCCCTCTGTCTCTCTCTCTCTTACCTCTCTGTCTCTCTCTCTCTCCCCCCTCTGTCATACTCTCACCCCTCTCTGTCTCTCTGTCACCCCCCTCTGTCTCTCTCTCTCCCCACTCTGTCTCTGGACCCCTCTGGCCCTCTCTCTCTCCCCTCGGTCTCTCTCTCTCTCCCCCCTCTGTCTCTCTCTCTCTCTCTTTACCCCTCTGCCTCTCTCTCTCTCACCCTCTGCCCCTCTCTCCCCATTTTGATTCTCTCTCATACCCGCCTCTCTCTCTCTCCCCGTCTCTCTCTCTCTCCGCCCCGTCTCTCTCTCTTTCCCGTCTCTCTCTCCTCCCCTGTATCTCCCCCCTCTGTCTCTATCTCTCACCCCTCTGTCTCTCTCTCTCTCTCCCCTCTCTCTCTCTCCCATCTGTCTCTCTCTCTCTCCCCCCTCTTTCTCTCTGTCTCTCTCCCACGTCTGTCTCTGACTCTCTCCCCCCTCTGCCTCCCTCCCTCCGCTCTCTGCCTCTCTCTCTTCCCCCACTGTCTCTCTCTCCCCTCTGATTCTCTTTCTTACCCCTCTCTCTCTCTAACCCCTCTCTCCCCCTCTCTATCTCTCTTCCCCTCTCCAACTCTGCCTCTATATATCCCCAGTCTCTCTCTCTATTCCCCCCTCTGTCTCTCTCTCTCTCCTCCCTCTGTCTCTCTCTCTCCCCACTGTGTCTCTCTCTCTCAATCCCCTCGGTCTCTCTCTCCTCTCCCCTCTGTCTCTCTCCCCCACCTCTGTCTCTCTCTCTCTCTCTCCCCACTGTCTCTCTCGCCCCCCTCTGTCTCTCTCTCTCTCCCCCTCTGTCTCTCTCTCTCCCCCCTCTGTCTCTCTCTCTCCCCCGTCTCTCTCTCTCTCTCTCCCCCCGCCTCCCTCTCTCTCTCTCTCCTCCCCCGTCTCTCTCTCTCTCTCTCCCCCCCGCCTCCCTCTCTCTCTCTCTCCCCTCTGTCTCTGTCTCTCTCCCCTCTGTCTCTCTCTCTCTCCCCCCCTCTGCCTCTCTCTCTCCCCCCTCTGCCTCTCTCTCTCCCCCCCTCTGCCTCTTCCTCTCCCTCCTCTGTTTCTCTCTCGCCCTCCTCTGTCTCTCACTTCCCCATGCCTCTCTCTCCTCCCCTGTATCTCTCCCCGCTCTGTCTCTCTCTCTCACCCCCCTCTGTCTCTATCTCTCTCCCCCAAATGTCTCTCTCTCCCCCTTCTGTCTCTCTCTCTCTCCCCACTCTGCCTGTCTCTCTCTCTCCCCTATGTCTCTCTGTCTCTCTCCCCCCACTGTCTCTCTCTCTCTCTCCCCCCTCTGTCTCTCTCTCTCCCCCTCTGTCTCTCTCTCTCCCCCCTCTGTCTCTCTCACTCTCCCTCCTCTGTCTCTCTCTCACTCCCCTCTGTCTCTCTCTCTCTCTCCCCCCTCTGTCATACTCTCACCCCTCTCTGTCTCTCTCTCTCCCCCCTCTGTCTCTCTCTCTCCCCACTCTGTCTCTGTTTCTCTCTCCCCCCTCTGCCTCCCTCCCTCCACTCTCTGCCTCTCTCTCTTCCCCCACTGTCTCTCTCTCCTCTCTGATTCTCTCTCTTACCCCTCACTCTCTCTCTTACCCCTCTCTCTCCCTCTCTCCATCTCTCCTCCCCTGTATCTCTCCCCCTCTGTCGCTATACATCCCCCCTCTGTCTCTCTCTCTATACCCCCTCTCGCTCTCTCTCCCTCCTCCCTCTGTCTCTCTCTCTCCCCTGTGTCTCTCTCTCTCAATCCCCTCGGTCTCGCTCTCTCTCCCCTCTGTCTCTCTCTCCCCCCTCTGTCTCTCTCTCTCTCCCCCAAATGTCTCTCTCTCTCCCCCTCTGTCTCTCTCTCTACCCCTCTGTCTCTCTCTCTCTCTCCCCCCTGTCTCTCTCTCTCCCCCTCTGTCTCTCTCTCTCTTTCCCCTCTGTCTCTCTCTCTCTCTCCCCCTGTCTCTCTCACTCCCCCTCTGCCTCTCTCTCTCCCCCCTCAGCCTCTCCCTCTCCCTCCTCTGTCTCTCTCTCCCCTCCTTTGTCACTCTCTTCCCCATGTCTCCCTCTCTTCCCCTGTATCTCTCCCCCCTCTGTCTCTATCTAACCCCCCTCTGTCTGTCTGTCTCTCTCTCCCCTCTGTCTCTCTCTCTCTCTCCTCCCTCTGTCTCTCTCTCCATCCCCCCTCTGTCTCTCTCTCCCTCCTCCCTCTGTCTCTCTGTCTCCCCCCTGTGTGTCTCTCTCTCAATCCCCTCGGTCTCTCTCTCTCTCCCCCCTCTGTCTCTCTCTCTCTCCCCCCCACTCTGTCTCTCTCTCTCCCCCTCTGTCTCTCTCTCTCCCCCCTCTGTCTCTCTCTCTCCCCCCCCTGTCTCTCTCTCTCTCTCCCCCCTCTCTCTCTCTCTCTCGCCCCTCTCTCTCTCTCCACCCTTTGTCTCTCTCTCTCACCCCCACTGTGTGTCTCTCTCTCCCCCCTCTCTCTCTCTCCCCCCTCTGTCTCTCTCTCTCCCCTCTCTGTCTCTCTCTCTCTCCCCTCTGTCTCTCTCTCTCTCCCCTCTGTCTCTCTCTCTCTCTCTCCCCTCTGTCTCTCTCTCCCCTCTCTGCCTCTCTCTCTCCCCCCTCTGCCTCTCCCTCTCCCTCCTCTGTCTCTCTCTCCCCATCCTCTGTCTCTCTCTTCCCCATGCCTTTCTCTCCTCCCCTATATCTCTCCCCCCTCTGTCTCTCTCTCTCACCCCCCTCTGTCTCTCTCTCCCCCAAATGTCTCTCTCTCCCCCATCTGTCTCTCTCTCTCTCCCCCCTCTGTCTCACTCTCTCTCCCCTCTGTCTCTCTCTCTCTCACCCCTCTGTCTCTCTCTCTCTCTCCACTCTCTCTCAACCCTCTGTCTCTCTCTCTCCCCCCTCTTTCTCTCTGTCTCTCTCCAACCTCTGTCTCTGTCTCTCTCCCACCTCTGTCTCCCTCCCTCCACTCTCTGCCTCTCTCTCTTCCCCCACTGTTTCTCTCTCCCCTCTGATTCTCTTTCTTACCCCTCTCTCTCTCTTACCCCTCTCTCTCTCCCCCTCTCTATCTCTCCTCCCGTGTATCTCTCCCGATCTGCGTCTATATATACCCAATCTGTCTCTCTCTCTATCCCCCCTCTGTCTCTCTCTCTCCTCCCTCTGTCTCTCTGTCTCCCCCCGTGTCTCTCTCTCTCTCAATCCCCTCGGTCTCTCTCGCTCTCCCCCTCTGTCTCTCTCTCCCACCTCTGTCTCTCTCTCTCTCTCCCCACTCTGTCTCTCTCTCTCCCCCCTCTGTCTCACTCTCTCCCCCTCTGTCTCTCTCTCTCCCCCCTCTGTCTCTCTCTCTCTCCCCCCCCCTCTGTCTCTCTCTCTCCCCCCCCTCTCTCTCTCTCCCCCCTCTGTCTCTCTCTCTCCCCCCTCTGTCTCTCTCTCTCGCCTCTCTGTCTCTCTCTCTCTCCCCTCTGTCTCTGTCTCTCTCTCCTCTGTCTCTCTCTCTCTCTCTCTCCCCCTTTTGTCTCTCTCTCTCTCTCCCCCCCTCTGTCTCTCTCTCTCTCCCCTATGACTCTCTCTCTCCCACCCCCTCTGTCTCTCTCTCCCCACTCTGTCTCTGTCTCTCTCTCCCCCCTCTGCCTCTCTCCCTCCACTCTCTGCCTCTCTCTCTTCCCCCACTGTCTCTCTCTCCCCTCTGATTCTCTCTCTTACCCCTCTATCTCTCTCTTACCCCTCCTCTCTCCCCCTCTCTATCTCTCCTCCCCTGTATCTCTGCCCCTCTGTCTCTATACATCCCCCCTCTGTCTCTCTCTCTATACCCCCTCTCGCTCTCGCTCCCTCCTCCCTCTGTTTCTCTCTCTCCCCCCTGTGTCCTCTCTCTCTCAATCCCCTCGGTCTCTCTCTCTCTCCCCCAAATGTCTCTCTCTCCCCCTCTGTCTCTCTCTCTCTCCCCCTCTGTCTCACTCTCTCTCCACCCTGTCTCTCTCTCTCCCCCCTCTGTCTCTCTCTCTCTCCCCTCTGTCTCTCTCTCTCCCCCTCTGCTCTCTCTCTCCCCCCTCAGCCTCTCCCTCTCCCTCCTCTGTCTCTCTCTCCCCCTCCTCTGTCTCTCTCTCATCCACATGCCTCTCTCTCCTCCCCTGTATCTCTCCCCCTCTGTCTCTATCTCTCTCCCCCCTCTGTCTCTCTCTCTCTCCCCCAGATGTCTCTCTCTCTCCCCCCTCTGTCTCTCTCTCTCTCTCCCCTCTGTCTCTCTCTCTCTCCCCTCTGTCTCTCTCCCTCTGTCCCCAGTCTGTCTCTCCCTCTCTCCCCCCTCTGTCTCTCTCTCTACCCCTCTGTCTCTCTCTCTACACTCTGTCTCTCTCTCTCTCCCCCCTCTGTCGCTCTCTCACCCCCCTCTGCCTCTCTCTCTCCCCCACTCTGCCTCTCTCTCTCCCCCCACTGTCTCTCTCTCTCCACCCTCTGTCTCTCTCTCTCCCCCCTCTGTCTCTCTCTAACTCCCCTCTGTCTCTCTCTCTCTTACCCCTCTGTCTCTCTCTCTCTCCCCCCTCTGTCATACTCTCATCCCTCTCTGTCTCTCTCTCTCCCCCCTCTGTCTCTCTCTCCTCCCCACTCTGTCTCTGGCCCCCTCTGTCCCTCCCTCTCTCTCTCCCCTCGGTCTCTCTCTCTCCCCCCTCTGTCTCTTTCTCTCTCTCTTTACCCCTCTGCCTCTCTCTCTCTCACCCTCTGCCCCTCTCTCCCCCATTTTGATTCTCTCTCATACCCGCCTCTCTCTCTCTCCCCGTCTCTCTCTCCTCTCCGCCCCGTCTCTCTCTCTTTCCCGTCTCTCTCTCCTCCCCTGTATCTCCCCCCTCTGTCTCTATCTCTCACCTCCTCTGTCTCTCTCTCTCTCTCCCCTCTGTCTCTCTCTCTCCCCCCCTCTGTCTCTCTCTCCCCCCCCGTCTCTCTCTCACTCCCCTCTGTCTCTCTCTCTCTCACCCCTCTGTCTCTCTCTCTCTCCCCACTCTGTCTCTGTCTCA
>JANJGN010002507.1:0-2500 GCA_026770705.1 Isurus oxyrinchus
GCCTCAAACCTCCCACTGCTCTGACCCCTGTCCGAGACCTTTACCTGAATGACAAGAGAAGGTGGGGATGGAGGGAGACCGGGAGAAGGTGGGTAGGTGGGGATTGAGGGAGACGGGGAGAAGGTGGGTAGGTGGGGATTGAGGGAGACGGGGAGAAGGTGGGTAGGTGGGGATTGAGGGAGACGGGGAGAAGGTGGGTAGGTGGGGATTGAGGGAGACGGGGAGAAGGTGGGTAGGTGGGGATGGAGGGAGACCGGGAGAAGGTGGGTAGGTGGGGATTGAGGGAGACGGGGAGAAGGTGGGTAGGTGGGGATTGAGGGAGACGTGGTGAAGGTGGGTAGGTGGGGATTGAGGGAGACGGGGAGAAGGTGGGGTAGGTGGGGATTGAGGGAGACGGGGAGAAGGTGGGTAGGTGGGGATTGAGGGAGACGGGGAGAAGGTGGGTAGGTGCGGATTGAGGGAGACGGGGAGAAGGTGGGTAGGTGGGGATTGAGGGAGACGGGGAGAAGGTGGGTAGGTGGGGATTGAGGGAGACGGGGAGAAGGTGGGTAGGTGGGGATTGAGGGAGACGGGGAGAAGGTGGGTAGGTGGGGATTGAGGGAGACGGGGAGAAGGTGGGTAGGTGGGGATTGAGGGAGACGGGGAGAAGGTGGGTAGGTGGGGATTGAGGGAGACGGGGAGAAGGTGGGTAGGTGGGGATTGAGGGAGACGGGGAGAAGGTGGGTTGGTGGGGATTGAGGGAGACGGGGTGAAGGTGGGTAGGTGGGGATTGAGGGAGACGGGGTGAAGGTGGGTAGGTGGGGATTGAGGGATACGGGGATAAGCTGGGTAGGTGGGGATTGAGGGAGACGGGGAGAAGGTGGGTAGGTGGGGATTGAGGGAGACGGGGAGAAGGTGGGTAGGTGGGGATTGAGGGAGACGGGGAGAAGGTGGGTTGGTGGGGATTGAGGGAGACGGGGTGAAGGTGGGTAGGTGGGGATTGAGGGAGACGGAGTGAAGGTGGGTAGGTGGGGATTGAGGGAGATGGGGAGAAGGTGGGTAGGTGGGGATTGAGGGAGACGGGGAGAAGGTGGGTAGGTGGGGATTGAGGGAGACGGGGAGAAGGTGGGTAGGTGGGGATTGAGGGAGACGGGGTGAAGGGGGGTAGGTGGGGATTGAGGGAGTCGGGGAGAAGGTGGGTCGGTGGGGATTGAGGGAGACGGGGAGAAGGTGGGTAGGTGGGGATTGAGGGAGACGGGGTGAAGGGGGGTAGGTGGGGATCGAGGGAGTCGGGGAGAAGGTGGGTAGGTGGGGATTGAGGGAGACGGGGAGAAGGTGGGTAGGTGGGGATTGAGGGAGACGGGGAGAAGGTGGGTAGGTGGGGATTGAGGGAGACGGGGAGATGGTGGGTAGGTGGGGATTGAGGGAGACGGGGAGAAGGTGGGTAGGTGGCGATTGAGGGAGACGGGGAGAAGGTGGGTAGGTGGGGATTGAGGGAGATGGGGTGAAGGTGGGTAGGTGGGGATTGAGGGAGACGGGGAGAAGGTGGGTAGGTGGGGATTGAGGGAGACGGGGTGAAGGTGGGTAGGTGGGGATTGAGGGAGATGGGGAGAAGGTGGGTAGGTGGGGATTGAGGGAGACGGGGAGAAGGTGGGTAGGTGGGGATTGAGGGAGACGGGGAGAAGGTGGGTAGGTGGGGATTGAGGGAGACGGGGAGAAGTTGGGTAGGTGGGGATTGAGGGAGATGGGGTGAAGGTGGGTAGGTGGGGATTGAGGGAGACGGGGTGAAGGTGGGTAGGTGGGGATTGAGAGAGACGGGGAGAAGGTGGGTAGGTGGGGATTGAGGGAGACGGGGAGAAGGTGGGTAGGTGGGGATTGAGGGAGACGGGTAGAAGGTGGGTAGGTGGGGATTGAGGGAGACGGGGAGAAGGTGGGTAGGTGGGGATTGAGGGAGACGGGGAGAAGGTGGGTAGGTGGGGATTGAGGGAGACGGTGAGAAGGTGGGTAGGTGGGGATTGAGGGAGACGGGGGTGAAGGTGGGTAGGTGGGGATTGAGGGAGACGGGGAGAAGGTGGGTAGGTGGGGATTGAGGGAGACGGGGAGAAGGTGGGTAGGTGCGGATTGAGGGAGACGGGGAGAAGGTGGGTAGGTGGGGATTGAGGGAGACGGGGAGAAGGTGGGTAGGTGGGGATTGAGGGAGACGGGGAGAAGGTGTGTAGGTGGGGATTGAGGGAGACGGGGAGAAGGTGGGTAGGTGGGGATTGAGGGAGACGGGGAGAAGGTGGGTAGGTGGGGATTGAGGGAGACGGGGTGAAGGTGGGTAGGTGGGAATTGAGGGAGACGGGGAGAAGGTGGGTAGGTGGGGATTGAGGGAGACGGGGAGACAGTGGGTAGGTGGGGATTGAGGGAGACGGGGAGAAGGTGGGTAGGTGAGGGATTGAGGGAGACGGGGAGAAGGTGGGTAGGTGGGGATTGAGGGAGACGGGGAGAAGGTGGGTAGGAGGGGATTGAGGGAGACGGG
>JANJGN010002507.1:17500-68777 GCA_026770705.1 Isurus oxyrinchus
CTCACGGCGCTGTTAGGGAGGGAGTTCCAGGATTTTGTCAGTGTGGTGTAGGTACACCCACGGCGCTGTTAGGGAGGGAGTTCCAGGATTTTGTCTGTGTGGTGTAGGTACACCCACGGCGCTGTTAGGGAGGGAGTTCCAAGATTTTGTCCCTGTGGTGTAGGTACACCCACGGCGCTGTTAGGGAGGGAGTTCCAGGATTTTGTCCGTGTGGTGTAGGTACACCCACGGCGCTGTTAGGGAGGGTGTTCCAGGATTTTGTCTGTGTGGTGTCGGTACACCAACGGTGCTGTTAGGGAGGGAGTTCCAGGATTTTGTCCGTGTGGTGTAGGTACACCCACGGCGCTGTTAGGGAGGGAGTTCCAGGATTTTGTCCCTGTGGTGTAGGTACACCCACAGTGCTGTTAGGGAGGGAGTTCCAGGATTTTGTCCGTGTGGTGTAGGTACACCCACGGCGCTGTTAGGGAGGGAGTTCCAGGATTTTGTCCCTGTGGTGTAGGTACACCCACGGCGCTGTTAGGGAGGGAGTTCCAGGATTTTGTCCGTGTGGTGTAGGTACACCCACGGCGCTGTTAGGGAGGTAGTTCCAGGATTTTGACCCAGCGACAGTGAAGGAACGGCCGATATATTTCCAAGTCAGGATGGTGAGTGACTTGGAGGGGAACTTCCAGGTGGTGGTGTTCCCCATGTGTCTGCTGCCCTTGTCCTTCTAGATGGTAGTGGTCGTGGGTTTGGAAGGTGCTGTCGAAGGAGCCTTGGTGAGTTGCTGCAGTGCATCTTGTAGATGGTACACACACTGCTGCTACTGTGCGTCGGTGGTGGAGGGAGTGAATGTTGGTGGATGGGGGTACCGATCAAGCGGGGCTGCTTTGTCCTGGACGGTGTCGAGCTTCTTGTGTGTTGTGGGAGCTGCAACTCATCCAGGCAAGTGGGGAGTATCCCATCACACTCCTGACTTGTGCCTTGTAGATGGTGGACAGGCTTTGGGGGGGTCAGGAGGTGAGTGACTCTCCGCAGGATTCCCAGCCTCTGACCTGCTCTTGTAGCCTCAGTTGAAGGCCCGGCCACCAAGAGGCCGGAATCGGCGGAGCGCCGAGATATCAGAGAGTAGTAGGAGGATCCAGAGATAGGGGAGGGAGGGATTTGAACAGGAGGATGAGAATTGTAGGGGCTGGAGGAGGTTACAGAGATAGGGAGGGAGGGGGTGAGGGAGGAATTTGAACAGGATGGTGAGAATTGTAGGGGCTGGTGGAGGTTACAGAGATAGGGAGGGAGGGGGGTGAGGGAGGGATTTGAACAGGAGGATGAGAATTGTAGGGACTGGAGGAGGTTACAGAGATAGGGAGGGAGGGGGGTGAGGGAGGGATTTGAACAGGCGGATGAGAATTGTAGGGGCTGGAGGAGGTTACAGAGATAGGGAGGGAGGAGATTGAGGGAGGTATTTGAGCTTGAGGATGAGAATTGTAGGGGCTGGAGGAGGTTACAGAGATAGGGAGGGAGGGGGTGAGGGAGGGATTTGAACAGGAGGATGAGAATTGTAGGGGCTGGAGGAGGTTACAGAGATAGGGAGGGAGGGGGGTGAGGGAGGGGATTTGAACAGGAGGATGAGAATTGTAGGGGCTGGAGGAGGTTACAGAGATAAGGAGGGAGTGGGTGAGAGAGGGATTTGAACAGGAGGATGAGAATTGTAGGGGCTGGAGGAGGTTACAGAGATAGGGAGGGAGGGAGTGTGGGATGGATTTGAACAGGAGGATGAGAATTGTAGAGGCTGGAGGAGGTTACAGAGATAGGGAGTGAGGGTGTGAGGGAGGGATTTGTACAGGAGGATGAGAATTTAAGGGTCTGGAGGAGGTTCCAGAGATAGGGCGGGAGGGGGTGAGGGAGGGTTTTGAACAGGAGGATGAGAATTGTAGGGGCTGGAGGAGGTTACAGAGATAGTGAGGGAGGGTGTGATGGAGGGATTTCAACAGGAGGATGACAATTGTAGGGGCTGGAGGAGGTTATAGAGTTAGGGAGGGAGGGGGTGAGGGAGGGATTTGAACAGGAGCATGAGAATTGGGGGGGCTGGATGAGGTGACAGAGATAGGGAGGGAGGGGGTGAGGGAGGGATTTGAACAGGAAGATGGGAATTTTAGGGGCTGCAGGAGCTTACAGAGATAGGGAGGGAGGGTGTGAGGGAGGGATTTGAACAGCAGGATGAGAATTGTCGGGGCTGGAGGAGGTTACAGAGATAGGGAGGGAGGGGGTGAGGGAGGGATTTGAACAGGAGGATGAGAATTGTAGGGGCTGGAGGAGGTTACAAAGATAGGGAGGGAGGGGCTGAGGGAGGGATTTGAACAGGAGGATGAGAATTGTAGGGCCTGGAGGAGTTGCAGAGATAGGGAGCGAGGGGTGTGAGGGAGTGATTTGAACAGGAGGATGAGAATTGTAGGGGCTGGAGGAGGTTACAGAGATAGGGAGGGAGTGGTTGTGGGAGGGATTTGAACAGGAGGATGAGAATTGTAGGGGTTGGAGGAGGTTACAGAGATAGGGAGGGAGCGGGGTGAGGCGGGATTTGAACCGGAAGGGAGAATTGGAGGGGCTTGAGGAGGTTACAGAAATAGGGAGGGAGGAGGTGAGGCAGGGATTTGAACAGTAGGTCGAGAATTGTAGGGGCTGGAGGACGTTACAGAGATAGGGTGGGAGGGGGTGAGGGAGGGATTTGAACAGGAGGATGAGAATTGTAGGGGCTGGAGGAGGTTACAGAGATAGGGAGGGAGGGGGTGAGGGAGGGATTTGAACAGGATGGTGAGAATTGTAGGGGCTGGTGGAGGTTACAGAGATAGGGAGGGAGGGGGTGAGGGAGGGATTTGAACAGGAGGATGAGAATTGTAGGGACTGGAGGAGGTTCCAGAGATAGGGAGGGAGGGGGTGAGGGAGGGATTTGAACAGGAGGATGAGAATTGTAGGGGCTGGAGGAGGTTACAGAGATAGGGAGGGAGGAGATTGAGGGAGGTATTTGAGCTTGAGGATGAGAATTGTAGGGGCTGGAGGAGGTTACAGAGATAGGGAGGGAGGGGGTGAGGGAGGGATTTGAACAGGAGGATGAGAATTGTAGGGGCTGGAGGAGGTTACAGAGATAGGGAGGGAGGGGGTGAGGGAGGGATTTGAACAGGAGGATGAGAATTGTAGGGGCTGGAGGAGGTTACAGAGATAAGGAGGGAGTGGGTGAGAGAGGGATTTGAACAGGAGGATGAGAATTGTAGGGGCTGGAGGAGGTTACAGAGATAGGGAGGGAGGGAGTGTGGGATGGATTTGAACAGGAGGATGAGAATTGTAGAGGCTGGAGGAGGTTACAGAGATAGGGAGTGAGGGTGTGAGGGAGGGATTTGTACAGGAGGATGAGAATTTAAGGGTCTGGAGGAGGTTCCAGAGATAGGGCGGGAGGGGGTGAGGGAGGGTTTTGAACAGGAGGATGAGAATTGTAGGGGCTGGAGGAGGTTACAGAGATAGTGAGGGAGGGTGTGATGGAGGGATTTCAACAGGAGGATGACAATTGTAGGGGCTGGAGGAGGTTATAGAGTTAGGGAGGGAGGGGGTGAGGGAGGGATTTGAACAGGAGCATGAGAATTGGGGGGGCTGGATGAGGTGACAGAGATAGGGAGGGGAGGGGGTGAGGGAGGGATTTGAACAGGAAGATGGGAATTTTAGGGGCTGCAGGAGCTTACAGAGATAGGGGAGGGAGGGTGTGAGGGAGGGATTTGAACAGCAGGATGAGAATTGTCGGGGCTGGAGGAGGTTACAGAGATAGGGAGGGAGGGGGTGAGGGAGGGATTTGAACAGGAGGATGAGAATTGTAGGGGCTGGAGGAGGTTACAAAGATAGGGAGGGAGGGGCTGAGGGAGGGATTTGAACAGGAGGATGAGAATTGTAGGGCCTGGAGGAGTTGCAGAGATAGGGAGCGAGGGGTGTGAGGGAGTGATTTGAACAGGAGGATGAGAATTGTAGGGGCTGGAGGAGGTTACAGAGATAGGGAGGGAGTGGTTGTGGGAGGGATTTGAACAGGAGGATGAGAATTGTACGGGTTGGAGGAGGTTACAGAGATAGGGAGGGAGCGGGGTGAGGCGGGATTTGAACCGGAAGGGAGAATTGGAGGGGCTTGAGGAGGTTACAGAAATAGGGAGGGAGGAGGTGAGGCAGGGATTTGAACAGTAGGTCGAGAATTGTAGGGGCTGGAGGACGTTACAGAGATAGGGTGGGAGGGGGTGAGGGAGGGATTTGAACAGGAGGATGAGAATTGTAGGGGCTGGAGGAGGTTACAGAGATAGGGAGGGAGGGGGTGAGGGAGGGATTTGAACAGGAGGATGAGAATTGTAGGGGCTGGAGGAGGTTACAGAGATAGGGAGGGAGGGGGGTGAGGGAGGGATTTGAACGGGGGATGAGAATTGTAGGGGCTGGAGGAGGTTACAGAGATAGGGAGGGAGGGGGTGAGGGAGGGATTTGAACCGGAGGATGAGAATTGTAAGATTTGGAGGAGGTCACAGAGATAGGGAGGGAGGGGGTGAGGGAGGGATTTGAACAGGAGGATGAGAATTGTAGGGGCTGGAGGAGGTTACAGAGATAGGGAGGGAGGGCGTGAGGGACGGATTTGAAAAGGAGAATGAGAATTGTAGGGGCAGGAGGAGGTTACAGAGATATGGAGGGAACGACTTGAGGGAGGGATTTGAACAGTTAGATGGAATTTGTAGGGGCTGGAGGAGGTTACAGAGATAGGGAGCTAGGGGATGAGGTGGGAATTTGAACAGGAAGGTGGGATTTGTAGGGATGGGAGGAGATTACAGAGACAGGGAGAGAGGGCGTGAGGGAGGGATTTGAAAAGGAAAATGCGATTTGTCGGGGCTGGTGGAGGTTACAGAGATAGGGAGGGAGGTGGTGAGGGAGGGATTTGAACAGGAGGCTGAGAATTGTAGGGGCTGGAGGAGGTTACAGAGATAGGGAGGGAGGGGTTGAGGGAGGGATTTGAACAGGAGGATGAGGATTGTAGGGGCTGGAGGAGGTTACAGAGATAGGGAGGGAGGGGCTGAGGGAGAGATTTGAACAGGAGGATGAGAATTATAGAGGCTGGAGGAGGTTACAGAGATAGGGAGGGAGGGGCTGAGGGAGAGATTTGAACAGGAGGATGAGAATTGTAGGGGCTGGAGGAGGTTATAGAGATAGGGAGGGAGGGGCTGAGGGAGAGATTTGAAAAGGAGGATGGAAATTGTAGGGACTGGAGGAGATTTCAGACGTAGGGAGTGATGGGGTGAGGGAGGGATTTGAACAGGAGGATGAGAATTGTAGGGGCTGGAGGAGGTTACAGAGATAGGGAGGGAGGGTGTGAGGGAGGGAATTGAACAGGAGGATGAGAATTGTAGGGGCTGGCGGAGGTTACAGATAGGGAGGGAGGGGGTGAGGGAGGGATTTGAATGGGAGGATGAGAATTGTAGGGGCCGGAGGAGGTTACAGAGATAGGGAGGGAGGGGGTGAGGGAGGGATTTGAACAGGAAGATGGGAATTTTAGGGGCTGCAGGAGCTTACAGAGACAGGGAGGGAGGGGGTGAGGGAGGGATTTAACAGCAGGATGAGAATTGTCGGGGCTGGAGGAGGTTACAGAGATAGGGAGGGAGGGGGGTGAGGGATGGATTTGAACAGGAGGATGAGAATTGTAGGGGCTGGAGGAGGTTACAGAGATACGGAGGGAGGGGTGTGAGGGAGGTTTTTAACTGGATGATGAGAATTGTAGGGTCTGGAGGAGGTTACAGAGATAGGGAGGGAGGGGGTGAGGGAAGGATTTGAACAGGAGGATGAGAATTCTATGGGCTGCAGGAGTTACAGAGATAGGGAGGGAGTTGTTGTGGGAGGGATTTGAACAGGAGGATGAGAATTGTGGGGGTTGGAGGAGGTTACAGAGATAGGGAGGGAGGGGGTGAGGTAGGGATTTAACAGGAAGTTGGGAATTGTAGGAGCTGGTGGAGGTTACAGAGATAGGGAGGGAGGGGGGTGAGGCGGGATTTGAACCGGAAGGGAGAATTGGAGGGGCTTGAGGAGGTTACAGAGATAGGGAGGGAGGAGGTGAAGCAGGTATTTGAACAGGAGGTCGAGAATTGTAGGGGCTGGAGGAGGTTACAAAGATAGGGAGGGAGGGGGGTGAGGGTAGGGATTTGAACAGGAGGATGAGAATTGTAGGGGCTGGAGCAGGTTACAGAGATAGGGAGGGAGGAGATTGAGGGAGGTATTTGAGCTTGAGGATGAGAATTGTAGGGGCTGGAGGAAGGTACAGAGATAGGGAGGGAGGGGGGTGAGGGAGGGATTTGAACAGGAGGATCAGAATTGTAGGGGCTGGAGGAGGTGACAGAGATAGGGAGTGAGGGGGTCAGGGAAAGATTTGAACAGGTGGATGAAAATTGTAGGGGCTGCAGGAGCTACCGAGATAGGGAGCAAGGGGGTGAGGGAGGGATTTGAGCAGGAGGATAAGAATTGTAGGGCCTGGAGTAGGTTACAGAGATAGGGAGGGAGGGGGGTGACGGAGGGATTTGAACAGGAGGATGAGAATTGTAGACGCGGGAGGAAGTTACAGGGATAGGGAGGGAGGGGGGTGAGGGAGGGATTTGAACAGTAGAATGAGAATTGCAGGGGCCGGAGGAGGTTACAGAGATATGGAAAGAGGGGGTGAGGGAGGGATTTGAACAGGAAGCGGGGTGAGGCGGGATTTGAATCGGAGGGGAGAAAGGGAGGGGCTTGGGGAGGTTACAGAGATAGGGAGGGAGGGGGTGAGGGAGGGATGTGAACAGGAGGATGAGAATTGTAGGGGCTGGAGGAGGTTACAGAGATAGGGAGGGAGGGAGTGTGGGATGGATTTGAACAGGAGGATGAGAATTGTAGAGGCTGGAGGAGGTTACAGAGATAGGGAGTGAGGGTGTGAGGGAGGGATTTGTACAGGAGGATGAGAATTTAAGGGTCTGGAGGAGGTTCCAGAGATAGTGAGGGTGGGTGTGATGGAGGGATTTCAACAGGAGGATGACAATTGTAGGGGCTGGAGGAGGTTATAGAGTTAGGGAGGGAGGGGGTGAGGGAGGGATTTGAACAGGAGCATGAGAATTGGGGGGGCTGGATGAGGTGACAGAGATAGGGAGGGACTGGGTGAGGGAGGGATTTGAACAGGAAGTTGGGAATTTTAGGGGCTGCAGGAGCTTACAGAGATAGGGAGGGAGGGTGTGAGGGAGGGATTTGAACAGCAGGATGAGAATTGTCGGGGCTGGAGGAGGTTACAGAGATAGGGAGGGAGGGGGTGAGGGAGGGATTTGAACAGGAGGATGAGAATTGTAGGGGCTGGAGGAGGTTACAAAGATAGGGAGGGAGGGGCTGAGGGAGGGATTTGAACAGGAGGATGAGAATTGTAGGGCCTGGAGGAGTTGCAGAGATAGGGAGCGAGGGGTGTGAGGGAGTGATTTGAACAGGAGGATGAGAATTGTAGGGGCTGGAGGAGGTTACAGAGATAGGGAGGGAGTGGTTGTGGGAGGGATTTGAACAGGAGGATGAGAATTGTAGGGGTTGGAGGAGGTTACAGAGATAGGGAGGGAGCGGGGTGAGGCGGGATTTGAACCGGAAGGGAGAATTGGAGGGGCTTGAGGAGGTTACAGAAATAGGGAGGGAGGAGGTGAGGCAGGGATTTGAACAGTAGGTCGAGAATTGTAGGGGCTGGAGGACGTTACAGAGATAGGGTGGGAGGGGGTGAGGGAGGGATTTGAACAGGAGGATGAGAATTGTAGGGGCTGGAGGAGGTTACAGAGATAGGGAGGGAGGGGGGTGAGGGAGGGATTTGAACAGGAGGATGAGAATTGTAGGGGCTGGAGGAGGTTACAGAGATAGGGAGGGAGGGGGTGAGGGAGGGATTTGAACGGGGGATGAGAATTGTAGGGGCTGGAGGAGGTTACAGAGATAGGGAGGGAGGGGGTGAGGGAGGGATTTGAACCGGAGGATGAGAATTGTAAGATTTGGAGGAGGTCACAGAGATAGGGAGGGAGGGGGTGAGGGAGGGATTTGAACAGGAGGATGAGAATTGTAGGGGCTGGTGGAGGTTACAGAGATAGGGAGGGAGGGCGTGAGGGACGGATTTGAAAAGGAGAATGAGAATTGTAGGGGCAGGAGGAGGTTACAGAGATATGGAGGGAACGACTTGAGGGAGGGATTTGAACAGTTAGATGGAATTTGTAGGGGCTGGAGGAGGTTACAGAGATAGGGAGCTAGGGGATGAGGTGGGAATTTGAACAGGAAGGTGGGATTTGTAGGGATGGGAGGAGATTACAGAGACAGGGAGAGAGGGCGTGAGGGAGGGATTTGAAAAGGAAAATGCGATTTGTCGGGGATGATGGAGGTTACAGAGATAGGGAGGGAGGTGGTGAGGGAGGGATTTGAACAGGAGGCTGAGAATTGTAGGGGCTGGAGGAGGTTACAGAGATAGGGAGGGAGGGGTTGAGGGAGGGATTTGAACAGGAGGATGAGGATTGTAGGGGCTGGAGGAGGTTACAGAGATAGGGAGGGAGGGGGTGAGGGAGGGATTTAACAGCAGGATGAGAATTGTCGGGGCTGGAGGAGGTTACAGAGATAGGGAGGGAGGGGGTGAGGGATGGATTTGAACAGGAGGATGAGAATTGTAGGGGCTGGAGGAGGTTACAGAGATACGGAGGGAGGGGTGTGAGGGAGGTTTTTAACTGGATGATGAGAATTGTAGGGTCTGGAGGAGGTTACAGAGATAGGGAGGGAGGGGGTGAGGGAAGGATTTGAACAGGAGGATGAGAATTCTATGGGCTGCAGGAGTTACAGAGATAGGGAGGGAGTTGTTGTGGGAGGGATTTGAACAGGAGGATGAGAATTGTGGGGGTTGGAGGAGGTTACAGAGATAGGGAGGGAGGGGGTGAGGTAGGGATTTAACAGGAAGTTGGGAATTGTAGGAGCTGGTGGAGGTTACAGAGATAGGGAGGGAGGGGGGTGAGGCGGGATTTGAACCGGAAGGGAGAATTGGAGGGGCTTGAGGAGGTTACAGAGATAGGGAGGGAGGAGGTGAAGCAGGTATTTGAACAGGAGGTCGAGAATTGTAGGGGCTGGAGGAGGTTACAAAGATAGGGAGGGAGGGGGTGAGGGTAGGGATTTGAACAGGAGGAGGAGAATTGTAGGGGCTGGAGCAGGTTACAGAGATAGGGAGGGAGGAGATTGAGGGAGGTATTTGAGCTTGAGGATGAGAATTGTAGGGGCTGGAGGAAGGTACAGAGATAGGGAGGGAGGGGGTGAGGGAGGGATTTGAACAGGAGGATGAGAATTGTAGGGGCTGGAGGAGGTGACAGAGATAGGGAGTGAGGGGGTCAGGGAAAGATTTGAACAGGTGGATGAAAATTGTAGGGGCTGCAGGAGCTACCGAGATAAGGAGCAAGGGGGTGAGGGAGGGATTTGAGCAGGAGGATGAGAATTGTAGGGCCTGGAGTAGGTTACAGAGATAGGGAGGGAGGGGGTGACGGAGGGATTTGAACAGGAGGATGAGAATTGTAGACGCGGGAGGAAGTTACAGGGATAGGGAGGGAGGGGGGTGAGGGAGGGATTTGAACAGTAGAATGAGAATTGCAGGGGCCGGAGGAGGTTACAGAGATATGGAAAGAGGGGGTGAGGGAGGGATTTGAACAGGAAGCGGGGGTGAGGCGGGATTTGAATCGGAGGGGAGAAAGGGAGGGGCTTGGGGAGGTTACAGAGATAGGGAGGGAGGGGGTGAGGGAGGGATGTGAACAGGAGGATGAGAATTGTAGGGGCTGGAGGAGGTTACAGAGATAGGGAGGGAGGGAGTGTGGGATGGATTTGAACAGGAGGATGAGAATTGTAGAGGCTGGAGGAGGTTACAGAGATAGGGAGTGAGGGGTGTGAGGGAGGGATTTGTACAGGAGGATGAGAATTTAAGGGTCTGGAGGAGGTTCCAGAGATAGGGCGGGAGGGGGTGAGGGAGGGTTTTGAACAGGAGGATGAGAATTGTAGGGGCTGGAGGAGGTTACAGAGATAGTGAGGGTGGGTGTGATGGAGGGATTTCAACAGGAGGATGACAATTGTAGGGGCTGGAGGAGGTTATAGAGTTAGGGAGGGAGGGGGGTGAGGGAGGGATTTGAACAGGAGCATGAGAATTGGGGGGGCTGGATGAGGTGACAGAGATAGGGAGGGACTGGGTGAGGGAGGGATATTGAACAGTAAGATGGGAATTTTAGGGGCTGCAGGAGCTTACAGAGATAGGGAGGGAGGGTGTGAGGGAGGGATTTGAACAGCAGGATGAGAATTGTCGGGGCTGGAGGAGGTTACAGAGATAGGGAGGGAGGGGGGTGAGGGAGGGATTTGAACAGGAGGATGAGAATTGTAGGGGCTGGAGGAGGTTACAAAGATAGGGAGGGAGGGGCTGAGGGAGGGATTTGAACAGGAGGATGAGAATTGTAGGGCCTGGAGGAGTTGCAGAGATAGGGAGCGAGGGGTGTGAGGGAGTGATTTGAACAGGAGGATGAGAATTGTAGGGGCTGGAGGAGGTTACAGAGATAGGGAGGGAGTGGTTGTGGGAGGGATTTGAACAGGAGGATGAGAATTGTAGGGGTTGGAGGAGGTTACAGAGATAGGGAGGGAGCGGGGTGAGGCGGGATTTGAACCGGAAGGGAGAATTGGAGGGGCTTGAGGAGGTTACAGAAATAGGGAGGGAGGAGGTGAGGCAGGGATTTGAACAGTAGGTCGAGAATTGTAGGGGCTGGAGGACGTTACAGAGATAGGGTGGGAGGGGGTGAGGGAGGGATTTGAACAGGAGGATGAGAATTGTAGGGGCTGGAGGAGGTTACAGAGATAGGGAGGGAGGGGGTGAGGGAGGGATTTGAACAGGAGGATGAGAATTGTAGGGGCTGGAGGAGGTTACAGAGATAGGGAGGGAGCGGGGTGAGGCGGGATTTGAACCGGAAGAGAAAATTGGAGGGGCTTGGGGAGGTTACAGAGATAGGGAGGGAGGGGGTGAGGGAGGGATTTGAACAGGAGGTCGAGAATTGTAGGGGCTGGAGGAGGTTACAGAGATAGGGAGGGAGGGGGTGAGGGAGGGATTTGAACAGTAGGATGAGAATTGCACGGGCTGGAGGAGGTTACAGAGATAGGGAGGGAGGAGATTGAGGGAGGTATTTGAGCTGGAGGATGAGAATTGTAGGGGCTGGAGGAAGGTACAGAGATAGGGAGGGAGGGGGTGAGGGAGGGATTTGAACTGGAGGTCGAGAATTGTAGGGGCGGGAGGAGGTTACAGAGATAGGGAGGGAGGGGGTGAGGGAGGGATTTGAACAGGAGGATGAGAATTGTAGGGGCTGGAGGAGGTTACAGAGTTAGGGAGGGAGGGTGGGAGGGAGGGATTTGAACAGGAGAATGAGAATTGTAGGTGGCTGGAGGAGGTTACAGAGATAGGGAGGGAGGTGGTGAGGGAGGGATTTGAACAGGAGGATGAGAATTTTAGGGGCTGGAGGAGGTTACAGAGATAGGGAGGGATGGGGTAAGGGAGGGATTTGAACAGGAGGATGAGAATTGTAGGGGATGGAGGAGGTTACAGAGATAGGTAGGGAGGGGGTGAGGGAGGGATTTGAACAGGAGGATGAGAATTGTAGGGGCTGGAGGAGGTTACAGAGATAGGGAGGGAGGGGTTGAGGGAGGGATTTGAACAGGAGGATGAGAATTGTAGGGGCTGGAGGAGGTTGCAAAGATAGGGAGGGAGGTGTTGAGGGAGGGATTTGAACAGGAGGATGAGAATTGTAGGGCCTGGAGGAGTTGCAGAGATAGGGAGCGAGGGGGTGAGGGAGGGATTTGAACAGGAGGATGAGAATTGTAGGGGCTGGAGGAGGTTACAGAGATAGGGAGGGAGGGGGTGAGGGAGGTTTTTAACTGGATGATGAGAATTTTAGGTGCTGGAGGAGGTTACAGAGATAGGGAGGAAGGGGTTGAGGGAGGCATTTGAACAGGAGGATGAGAATTGTAGGGGCTGGGGGAGGTTACAGATAGGGAGGGAGGGTGTCAGGGACAGATTTCAACAGGAGGATGAGAATTGTAGGGGCTGGAGTAGGTTATAGAGTTAGCGATGGAGGGGTGAGGGAGGGATTTGAACAGGAGGATGAGAATTGTAGGGGCTGGAGGAGGTTACAGAGATAGGGAGGGAGGGGGTGAGGGAGGGATTTGAACAGGACGATGAAAATTGTAGGGGCTGGAGGAGGTTACAGAGCTAGGGAGGGAGGGGTTGAGGGATTGATTTGAAAAGGAGGATGAGAATTGTAGGGGTTGGAGGAGGTTACAGAGATAGGGAGGGAGGGGGTGAGGTAGGGATTTGAACAAGTGGATGAGAATTGTAGAGGCTGGAGGAGGTTACAGAGATAGGGAGGGAGGGGGTGAGGTAGGGATTTGAACAGGAGGATGAGAATTGTATGGGCTGGAGGAGGTTACAGAGATAGGGAGGGAGGGGGTGAGGGAGGGATTTAAACAAGAGGGTGAGAATTGTAGGTACTGGAGGAGGTTACAGAGATAGGGAGGGAGGGGGTGAGGGTGGGATTTGAACAGGAGGATGAGAATTGTAGGGGCTGGAGGAGGTTACAGAGATAGGGAGGGAGGGGGTGAGGGAGGGATTTGAACAGGAGGATGAGAATTGTATGGGCTGGAGGAGGTTACAGAGATAGGGAGGGAGGGGGTGAGGGAGGGATTTGAACAAGAGGGTGAGAATTGTAGGTACTGGAGGAGGTTACAGAGATAGGGAGGGAGGGGGTGAGGGAGGGATTTGAACAGGAGGATGAGAATTGTAGGGGCTGGAGGAGGTTACAGAGATAGGGAGGGAGGGGGTGAGGGAGGGATTTGAACAGGAGGATGAGAATTGTAGGGGCTGGAGGAAGTTACAGAGATAGGGAGGGAGGGGATGAGGGAGGGATTTGAAGAGGAGGATGAGAATTGTAGGGGCTGGAGGAGGTTACAGAGATAGGGAGGGAGGTGGAGAGGGAGGGATTTGAACAGGAGAATGATAATTGTAGGGGTTGGCGGAGGTTACAGAGATAGGGAGGGAGGGGTTTGGTGAGGGATTTGAACAGGAAGATGGAATTTGTAGGCGCTGGATGAGGTTACAGAGATAGGGAGGGAGTGGTTTGAGGGATGAATTTGAACAGGAAGCTAGGATTTATAGGGGCTGGAGGAGGTTACAGAGATAGGGAGGGAGGTGGTGCGGGAGTGATTTGAACAGCAGGATGAGAATGGTAGAGGCTGGAGGAGGTTACAGAGATAGGGAGGGAGGGGAGAGGGAGGGATTTGAAGAGCAGAATGAGAATTGTATGGGCTGGAGGAGGTGACAGAGATAGGGAGGGAGGGGGAGAGAGGGATTTGAACAGGAGGATGAGAATTGCAGGGGCTGGAGGAGGTTACAGAGATAGGGAGGGAGTGGTTGTGGGAGGGATTTGAACAGGAGGATGAGAATTGTAGGGGTTGGAGGAGGTTACCGAGATAGGGAGGGAGGGTGTGAGGGAGGGATTTGAACAGGAGGATGAGAATTCTATGGGCTGCACGAGTTACAGAGATAGGGAGGGAGTGGTTGTGGGAGGGATTTGAACAGGAGGATGAGAATTGTAGGGGCTGGAGGAGGTTACAGAGATAGGGAGGGCGGGGGTGAGGTAGGGATTTAACAGGAAGTTGGGAATTGTAGGAGCTGGTGGAGGTTACAGAGATAGGGTGGGAGCGGGGTGAGGCGGGATTTGAACCGGAAGAGAGAATTGGAGGGGCTTGGGGAGGTTACAGAGATAGGGAGGGAGGGGGTGAGGGAGGGATTTGAACAGGAGGTCGAGAATTGTAGGGGCTGGAGGAGGTTACAGAGATAGGGAGGGAGGGGGTGAGGGAGGGATTTGAACAGTAGGATGAGAATTGCAGGGGCTGGAGGAGGTTACAGAGATAGGGAGGGAGGAGATTGAGGGAGGTATTTGAGCTGGAGGATGAGAATTGTAGGGGCTGGAGGAAGGTACAGAGATAGGGAGGGAGGGGGTGAGGGAGGGATTTGAACTGGAGGTCGAGAATTGTAGGGGCTGGAGGAGGTTACAGAGATAGGGAGGGAGGGGGTGAGGGAGGGATTTGAACAGGAGGATGAGAATTGTAGGGGCTGGAGGAGGTTACAGAGTTAGGGAGGGAGGGTGTGAGGGAGGGATTTGAACAGGAGAATGAGAATTGTAGGTGCTGGAGGAGGTTACAGAGATAGGGAGGGATGGGGTGAGGGAGGGATTTGAACAGGAGGATGAAAATTGTAGGGGTTGGAGGAGGTTACAGAGATAGGGAGGGAGGGGGTGAGGTAGGGATTTGAACAGGTGGATGAGAATTGTAGGGGCTGGAGGAGGTTACAGAGATAGGGAGGGAGGGGGTGAGGTAGGGATTTGAACAGGTGGATGAGAATAGTAGAGGCTGGAGGAGGTTACAGAGATAGGGAGGGAGGGGGTGAGGTAGGGATTTGAACAGGAGGATGAGAATTGTAGGGGCTGGAGGAGGTTACAGAAATAGGGTGGGAGGGGTGAGGGAGGGATTTAACAGGAAGTGGGGAATTTTAGGAGCTGGTGGAGGTTACAGATATAGGGAGGAAGGGGGTGAGGCGGGATTTGAACCGGAGGGGGGAATTGGAGGGGCTTGAGGAGGTTACAGAGATAGGGAGGGAGGAGGTGAAAGAGGAATTTGAACAGGAGGTCGAGAATTGTAGGGGCTGGAGGAGGTTAAGGAGATAGGGAGGGAGGGGGTGAGGGAGGGATTTGAACAGGAGGATGAGAATTTTAGGGGCTGGAGGAGGTTACAGAGATAGGGAGGGAGGGGGTGAGGGAGGTATTTTAACTGGAAGATGGGAATTGTAGGGGCTGGAGGAGGTTACAGAGATAGGGAGGGAGGGGGTGAGGGAGGGATTTGAACAGGAGGATGAGAATTGTATGGGCTGGAGGAGGTTACAGAGATAGGGAGGGAGGGGGTGAGGGAGGGATTTGAACAGGAGGATGAGAATTGTAGGGGCTGGAGGAAGTTACAGAGATAGGGAGGGAGGGGGTGAGGGAGGGATTTGAAGAGGAGGATGAGAATTGTAGGGGCTGGAGGAAGTTACAGAGATAGGGAGGGAGGGGGTGAGGGAGGGATTTGAAGAGGAGGATGAGAATTGTAGGGGCTGGAGGAGGTTACAGAGATAGGGAGGGAGGTGGAGAGGGAGGGATTTGAACAGGAGGATGATAATTGTAGGGGTTGGCGGAGGTTACAGAGATAGGGAGGGAGGGGTTTGGTGAGGGATTTGAACAGGAAGATGGAATTTGTAGGCGCTGGATGAGGTTACAGAGATAGGGAGGGAGTGGTTTGAGGGATGAATTTGAACAGGAAGCTAGGATTTATAGGGGCTGGAGGAGGTTACAGAGATAGGGAGGGAGGTGGTGCGGGAGTGATTTGAACAGCAGGATGAGAATGGTAGAGGCTGGAGGAGGTTACAGAGATAGGGAGGGAGGGGAGAGGGAGGGATTTGAAGAGCAGAATGAGAATTGTATGGGCTGGAGGAGGTGACAGAGATAGGGAGGGAGGGGGGAGAGAGGGATTTGAACAGGAGGATGAGAATTGTAGGGGTTGGCGGAGGTTACAGAGATAGGGAGGGAGTGGTTGTGGGAGGGATTTGAACAGGAGGATGAGAATAGTAGGGGTTGGAGGAGGTTACAGAGATAGGGAGGGAGGGGTTGTGGGAGGGATTTGAACAGGAGGATGAGAATTGTAGGGGTTGGAGGAGGTTACAGAGATAGGGAGGGAGCGGGGTGAGGCGGGATTTGAACCGGAAGGGAGAATTGGAGGGGCTTGAGGAGGTTACAGAAATAGGGAGGGAGGAGGTGAGGCAGGGATTTGAACAGTAGGTCGAGAATTGTAGGGGCTGGAGGAGGTTACAGAGATAGGGAGGGAGGGGGTGAGGGAGGGATTTGAACAGGAGGATGAGAATTGTAGGGGCTGGAGGACGTTACCGAGATAGGGAGGGAGGGTGTGAGGGAGGGATTTCAACAGGAGGATGAGAATTCTATGGGCTGCACGAGTTACAGAGATAGGGAGGGAGTGGTTGTGGGAGGGATTTGAACAGGAGGATGAGAATTGTAGGGGTTGGAGGAGGTTACAGAGATAGGGAGGGCAGGGGTGAGGTAGGGATTTAACAGGAAGTTGGGAATTGTAGGAGCTGGTGGAGGTTACAGAGATAGGGAGGGAGCGGGGTGAGGCGGAATTTGAACCGGAAGAGAGAATTGGAGGGGCTTGGGGAGGTTACAGAGATAGGGAGGGAGGGGGTGAGGGAGGGATTTGAACAGGAGGTCGAGAATTGTAGGGGCTGGAGGAGGTTACAGAGATAGGGAGGGAGGGGGTGAGGGAGGGATTTGAACAGTAGGATGAGAATTGCAGGGGCTGGAGGAGGTTACAGAGATAGGGAGGGAGGAGATTGAGGGAGGTATTTGAGCTGGAGGATGAGAATTGTAGGGGCTGGAGGAAGGTAAAGAGATAGGGAGGGAGGGGGTGAGGGAGGGATTTGAACTGGAGGTCGAGAATTGTAGGGGCTGGAGGAGGTTACAGAGATAGGGAGGGAGGGGGTGAGGGAGGGATTTGAACAGGAGGATGAGAATTGTAGGGGCTGGAGGAGGTTACAGAGTTAGGGAGGGAGGGTGTGAGGGAGGGATTTGAACAGGAGAATGAGAATTGGAGGTGCTGGAGGAGGTTACAGAGATAGGGAGGGATGGGGTGAGGGAGGGATTTGAACAGGAGGATGAGAATTGTAGAGGCCGGAGGAAGTTACAGAGATATGGAGGGAGGGGGTGAGGGAGGGATTTGAACAGGAAGCGGGGTGAGGCGGGATTTGAATCGGAGGGGAGAATGGGAGGGGCTTGAGGAGGTTACAGAGATAGGGAGGGAGGGGCTGAGGGAGGGATTTGAAAAGGAGGATGAGAATTGTAGGGGCTGGAGGAGGTTACAGAGATAGGGAGTGAGGGGGTGAGGGAGGGATTAGAGAGGGAGGATGAGAATTGTAGGGGTTGGAGGAGGTTACAGAGATAGGGTGGGAGGGGGTGAGGGAGGGATTTGAGCAGGAGGTTGAGAATTGTGGGGGCTGGAGGAGGTTACAGAGATAGGGAGGGAGGGGGTGAGGGAGGGATTTGAACAGGAGAATTTGAATTGTAGGGGTGGAGGAGGTTACAGAGATAGGGAGGGAGGGAGTGAGCGATGGATTTGAACAGGAGGATGAGAATTGTAGGGGTTGGAGGAGGTTACAGAGATAGGGAGGGAGGCGGTGAGGGAGGGTTTTGAACAGGAGGATGAGAATTGTAGGGGTTGGAGGAGGTTACAGAGATAGGGAGGGGGTGAGGGAGGGATTTGAACAGGAGGATGAGAATTGTAGGGGCTGGAGCAGGTTACAGAGATAGGGAGGGAGGCGGTGAGGGAGGGATTTGAACAGGAGGATGAGAATTGTAGGGGCTGGAGGAGGTTACAGAGATAGGGAGGGAGGGGGTGAGGGAGGGATTTGAACAGGAGGATGAGAATTGGTGGGGCTGGAGGAGGTTACAGTGATAGGGAGGGAGGGGGTGAGGGAGGGATTTGAACAGGAGGATGAGAATTGTACGGGCTGGAGGAGGTTACAGAGATGGGGAGGGAGGGGGTGAGGGATGGATTTGAACAGGAGGATGAGAATTGTAGGGGCCGGAGGAGGTTACAGAGATATGGAGGGAGGGGGTGAGGGAGGGATTTGAACAGGAAGCGGGGTGAGGCGGTATTTGAATCGGAGGGGAGAATGGGAGGGGCTTGAGGAGGTACAGAGATAGGGAGGGAGGGGGGTGAGGGTGTGATTTGAACAGGAGGATGAGAATTGAAGGGGCTGGAGGAGGTTACAGAGATAGGGAGGGAGTAGGTGAGGGAGGGATTTGAAAAGGAGGATGAGAATTGTAGGGGCTGGAGGAGGTTACAGAGATAGGGAGGGAGGGGGTGAGGGAGGGTTTTGAACAGGAGGATGAGAATTGTAGGGACTGGAGAAGGTTACAGAGATAGGGAGGGAGGGGGTGTGGGAGGGTTTTGAACAGGAGAATGAGAATTGTAGGGGCTGGCGGAGGTTACAGAGATAGTGAGGGTGGGTGTGATGGAGGGATTTCAACAGGAGGATGACAATTGTAGGGGCTGGAGGAGGTTATAGAAATAGGGAGGGAGGGAGTGAGGGAGGGATTTGAACAGGAGGATGAGAATTGTAGGGGCTGGAGGATTTTACAGAGATAGGGAGGGAGGGGGTGAGGGAGGGATTTGAACAGGAGGATGAGAATTGTAGGGGCTGGAGGATGTTACAGAGATAGGGAGGGAGGGGGTGAGGGAGGGATTTGAACAGGAAGATGAGAATTGTAGGGGCTGGAGGAGGTTACAGAGATAGGGAGGAAGGGGTTGAGGGAGGCATTTGAACAGGAGGATGAGAATTGTAGGGGCTGGGGGAGGTTACAGAGATAGTGAGGGAGGGGGTGAGGGAGGGATTTGAACAGGAGGATGAGAATTGTAGGGGCTGGAAGAGGTTATAGAGATAGGGAGGGAGGGGATGAGGGAGGGATTTCAACAGGAGGATGAGAATTGTAGGGGCTGGAGTAGGTTATAGAGTTAGCGATGGAGGGGTGAGGGAGGGATTTGAACAGGAGGATGAGAATTGTAGGGGAGGGGGAGGTTACAGAGATAGTGAGGGAGGGGGTGAGGGAGGGATTTGAACAGGAGGATGAGAATTGTAGGGGCTGGAGGAGGTTACAGAGATAGGGAGGGAGGGGGTGAGGGTGGGGTTTGAACAGGAAGATGGGAATTTTAGGGGCTGCAGGATCTTACAGAGATAGGGAGGGAGGGGTTGAGGGAGGGATTTGAACAGGAGGATGAGAATTGTAGGGGCTGGAGGAGGTTACAGAAATAGTGTGGGAGGGGGTGAGGGAGGGATTTGAACAGGAGGATGAGAATTGTAGGGGCTGGAGGAGGTTACAGAAATAGGGTGGGAGGGGGTGAGGGAGGGATTTAACAGGAAGTGGGGAATTTTAGGAGCTGGTGGAGGTTACAGAGATAGGGAGGAAGGGGGTGAGGCGGGATTTGAACCGGAGGGGGGAATTGGAGGGGCTTGAGGAGGTTACAGAGATAGGGAGGGAGGAGGTGAAAGAGGAATTTGAACAGGAGGTCGAGAATTGTAGGGGCTGGAGGAGGTTAAGTAGATAGGGAGGGAGGGGGTGAGGGAGGGATTTGAACAGGAGGATGAGAATTTTAGGGGCTGGAGGAGGTTACAGAGATAGGGAGGGAGGGGGTGAGGGAGGTATTTTAACTGGAAGATGGGAATTGTAGGGGCTGGAGGAGGTTACAGAGATAGGGAGGGAGGGGGTGAGGGAGGGATTTGAACAGGAGGATGAGAATTGTATGGGCTGGAGGAGGTTACAGAGATAGGGAGGGAGGGGTTGAGGGAGGGATTTGAACAGGAGGATGAGAATTGCAGGGGCTGGAGGAGGTTACAGAGATACGGAGGGAGGGGGTGAGGGAGGGATTTGAAGAGGAGGATGAGAATTGTAGGGGCTGGAGGAGTTTACAGAGATAGGGAGGGAGGGGGTGAGGGAGGGATTTGAAGAAGCGGATTGGAATTGTATGGGCTGGAGGAGGTTACAGAGATAGGGAGGGAGGGGGTGAGGGAGGGATTTGAAGAGGAGGATGAGAATTGTAGGGGCTGGAGGAGGTTACAGAGATAGGGAGGGAGGTGGAGAGGGAGGGATTTGAACAGGAGGATGATAATTGTAGGGGTTGGCGGAGGTTACAGAGATAGGGAGGGAGGGGTTTGGTGAGGGATTTGAACAGGTAGATGGAATTTGTAGGCGCTGGATGAGGTTACAGAGATAGGGAGGGAGTGGTTTGAGGGATGAATTTGAACAGGAAGCTAGGATTTATAGGGGCTGGAGGAGGTTACAGAGATAGGGAGGGAGGTGGTGCGGGAGTGATTTGAACAGCAGGATGAGAATGGTAGAGGCTGGAGGAGGTTACAGAGATAGGGAGGGAGGGGAGAGGGAGGGATTTGAAGAGCAGAATGAGAATTGTATGGGCCGGAGGAGGTGACAGAGATAGGGAGGGAGGGGGGAGAGAGGGATTTGAACAGGAGGATGAGAATTGTAGGAGCTGGTGGAGGTTACAGAGATAGGGAGGGAGGGGGGTGAGGCGGGATTTGAACCGGAAGGGAGAATTGGAGGGGCTTGAGGAGGTTACAGAGATAGGGAGGGAGGAGGTGAGGGAGGGATTTGAACAGGAGGATGAGAATTGTAGGGGCTGGAGGAGGTTACCGAGATAGGGAGGGAGGGTGTGAGGGAGGGATTTCAACAGGAGGATGAGAATTCTATGGGCTGCACGAGTTACAGAGATAGGGAGGGAGTGGTTGTGGGAGGGATTTGAACAGGAGGATGAGAATTGTAGGGGTTGGAGGAGGTTACAGAGATAGGGAGGGCGGGGGTGAGGTAGGGATTTAACAGGAAGTTGGGAATTGTAGGAGCTGGTGGAGGTTACAGAGATAGGGAGGGAGCGGGGTGAGGCGGGATTTGAACCGGAAGAGAGAATTGGAGGGGCTTGGGGAGGTTACAGAGATAGGGAGGGAGGGGGTGAGGGAGGGATTTGAACAGGAGGTCGAGAATTGTAGGGGCTGGAGGCGGTTACAGAGATAGGGAGGGAGGGGGTGAGGGAGGGATTTGAACAGGAGGATGAGAATTGTAGGGGCTGGAGGAGGTTACAGAGATAGGGAGGGAGGAGATTGAGGGAGGTATTTGAGCTGGAGGATGAGAATTGTAGGGGCTGGAGGAAGGTACAGAGATAGGGAGGGAGGGGGTGAGGGTGGGATTTGAACTGGAGGTCGAGAATTGTAGGGGCTGGAGGAGGTTACAGAGATAGGGAGGGAGGGGGTGAGGGAGGGATTTGAACAGGAGGATGAGAATTGTAGGGGCTGGAGGAGGTTACAGAGTTAGGGAGGGAGGGTGTGAGGGAGGGATTTGAACAGGAGAATGAGAATTGTAGGTGCTGGAGGAGGTTACAGAGATAGGGAGGGATGGGGTGAGGGAGGGATTTGAACAGGAGGATGAGAATTGTAGAAGCCGGAGGAAGTTACAGAGATAGGGAGGGAGGGGGTGAGGGAGGGATTTGAACAGGAAGCGGGGTGAGGCGGGATTTGAATCGGAGGGGAGAATGGGAGGGGCTTGAGGAGGTTACAGAGATAGGGAGGGAGGGGCTGAGGGAGGGATTTGAACAGGAGGATGAGAATTGTAGGGGCTGGAGGAGGTTACAGAGATAGGGAGTGAGGGGGTGAGGGAGGGATTAGAGAGGGAGGATGAGAATTGTAGGGGTTGGAGGAAGTTACAGAGATAGGGTGGGAGGGGGTGAGGGAGGGATTTAAGCAGGAGGTTGAGAATTGTGGGGGCTGGAGGAGGTTACAGAGATAGGGAGGGAGGGGGTGAGGGAGGGATTTGAACAGGAGAATTTGAATTGTAGGGGTGGAGGAGGTTACAGAGATAGGGAGGGAGGGAGTGAGCGATGGATTTGAACAGGAGGATGAGAATTGTAGAGGCAGGAGGAGGTTACAGAGATAGGGAGGGAGGGTGTGAGGGAGGGATATGTACAGGAGGATGAGAATTTAAGGGTCTGGAGGAGGTTACAGAGATAGGGAGGGAGGCGGTGAGGGAGGGTTTTGAACAGGAGGATGAGAATTGTAGGGGTTGGAGGAGGTTACAGAGATAGGGAGGGGGTGAAGGAGGGATTTGAACAGGAGGATGAGAATTGTAGGGGCTGGAGCAGGTTACAGAGATAGGGAGGGAGGCGGTGAGGGAGGGATTTGAACAGGAGGATGAGAATTGTAGGGGCTGGAGGAGGTTACAGAGATAGGGAGGGAGGGGGTGAGGGAGGGATTTGAACAGGAGGATGAGAATTGGTGGGGCTGGAGGAGGTTACAGTGATAGGGAGGGAGGGGGTGAGGGAGGGATTTGAACAGGAGGATGAGAATTGTACGGGCTGGAGGAGGTTACAGAGATGGGGAGGGAGGGGGTGAGGGAGGGATTTGAACAGGAGGATGAGAATTGTAGGGGCTGGAGGAGGTTACAGAGATTGGGAGGGAGGTGGTGAGGGAGGGATTTGAACAGGAGGATGAGAATTGTAGGGGCCGGAGGAGGATACAGAGAAATGGAGGGAGGGGGAGAGGGAGGGATTTGAACAGGAAGCGGGGTCAGGCGGGATTTGAATCGGAGGGGAGAATGGGAGGGGCTTGAGGAGGTACAGAGATAGGGAGGGAGGGGGTGAGGGAGTGATTTGAACAGGAGGATGAGAATTGAAGGGGCTGGAGGAGGTTACAGAGATAGGGAGGGAGGGGGTGAGGGAGGGTTTTGAACAGGAGGATGAGAAATGTAGGGACTGGAGAAGGTTACAGAGATAGGGAGGGAGGGGGTGAGGGAGGGTTTTGAACAGGAGAATGAGAATTGTAGGGGCTGGCGGAGGTTACAGAGATAGTGAGGGTGGGTGTGATGGAGGGATTTCAACAGGAGGATGACAATTGTAGGGGCTGGAGGAGGTTATAGAAATAGGGAGGGAGGGGGTGAGGGAGGGATTTGAACAGGAGGATGAGAATTGTAGGGGCTGGAGGATGTTACAGTGATAGGGAGGGAGGGGGTGAGGGAGGGATTTGAACAGGAGGATGAGAATTGTAGGGGCTGGAGGATGTTACAGAGATAGGGAGGGAGGGGGTGAGGGAGGGATTTGAACAGGAAGATGGGAATTTTAGGGGCTGCAGGATCTTACAGTGATAGGGAGGGAGGGGGTGAGGGAGGGATTTGAACAGCAGGATGAGAATTGTCGGGGCTGGAGGAGGTTACAGAGATAGGGAGGGAGGGGTTGAGGGAGGGATTTGAACAGGAGGATGAGAATTGTAGGGGCTGGAGGAGGTTACAGAGATAGGGACGGAGGGGTTGAAGGAGGGATTTGAACAGGAAGATGAGAATTGTAGGGGCTGGAGGAGGTTACAGAGATAGGGAGGAAGGGGTTGAGGGAGGCATTTGAACAGGAGGATGAGAATTGTAGGGGCTGGGGGAGGTTACAGAGATAGTGAGGGAGGGGGTGAGGGAGGGATTTGAACAGGAGGATGAGAATTGTAGGGGCTGGAAGAGGTTATAGAGATAGGGAGGGAGGGGATGAGGGAGGGATTTCAACAGGAGGATGAGAATTGTAGGGGCTGGAGTAGGTTATAGAGTTAGCGATGGAGGGGTGAGGGAGGGATTTGAACAGGAGGTTGAGAATTGTAGGGGCTGGAGGAGGTTACCGAGATAGGGAGGGAGGGGGTGAGGTTGGGGTTTGAACAGGAAGATGTGAATTTTAGGGGCTGCAGGATCTTACAGAGATAGGGAGGGAGGGGTTGAGGGAGGGATTTGAACAGGAGGATGAGAATTGTAGGGGCTGGAGGAGGTTACAGAGATAGGGAGGGAGGGTGTGAGGGAGGGATTTGAACAGGAGGATGAGAATTGTAGGGGCTGGAGGAGGTTACAGAAATAGGGTGGGAGGGGGTGAGGGAGGGATTTGAACAGGAGGATGAGAATTGTAGGGGCTGGAGGAGGTTACAGAAATAGGGTGGGAGGGGGTGAGGGAGGGATTTAACAGGAAGTTGGGAATTTTAGGAGCTGGTGGAGGTTACAGAGATAGGGAGGAAGGGGGTGAGGCGGGATTTGAACCGGAGGGGGGAATTGGAGGGGCTTGAGGAGGTTACAGAGATAGGGAGGGAGGAGGTGAAAAAGGAATTTGAACAGGAGGTCGAGAATTGTAGGGGCTGGAGGAGGTTAAGGAGATAGGGAGGGAAGGGGTGAGGGAGGGATTTGAACAGGAGGATGAGAATTTTAGGGGCTGGAGGAGGTTACAGAGATAGGGAGGGAGGGGGTGAGGGAGGTATTTTAACTGGAAGATGGGAATTGTAGGGGCTGGAGGAGGTTACAGAGATAGGGAGAGAGGGTGTGAGGGAGGGATTTGAACAGGAGGATGAGAATTGTAGGGGCTGGAGGAGGTTACAGAGATAGGGAGGGAGGGGGTGAGGGAGGGATTTGAACAGGAGGATGAGAATTGTAGGGGCTGGAGGAGGTTACAGAGATAGGGAGGGAGGGGGTGAGGGAGGGATTTGAACAGGAGGATGAGAATTGTAGGGGCTGGAGGAGGTTACAGAGATAGGGAGGGAGGGGTTGAGGGAGGGATTTGAACAGGAGGATGAGAATTGCAGGGGCTGGAGGAGGTTACAGAGATAGGGAGGCAGGGGATGAGTGAGGGATTTGAAGAAGCGGATTGGAATTGTATGGGCTGGAGGAGGTTACAGAGATAGGGACGGAGGGGTTGAAGGAGGGATTTGAACAGGAAGATGAGAATTGTAGGGGCTGGAGGAGGTTACAGAGATAGGGAGGAAGGGGTTGAGGGAGGCATTTGAACAGGAGGATGAGAATTGTAGGGGCTGGGGGAGGTTATAGAGATAGTGAGGGAGGGGGTGAGGGAGGGATTTGAACAGGAGGATGAGAATTGTAGGGGCTGGAAGAGGTTATAGAGATAGGGAGGGAGGGGATGAGGGAGGGATTTCAACAGGAGGATGAGAATTGTAGGGGCTGGAGTAGGTTATAGAGTTAGCGATGGAGGGGTGAGGGAGGGATTTGAACAGGAGGTTGAGAATTGTAGGGGCTGGAGGAGGTTACCGAGATAGGGAGGGAGGGGGTGAGGTTGGGGTTTGAACAGGAAGATGGGAATTTTAGGGGCTGCAGGATCTTACAGAGATAGGGAGGGAGGGGTTGAGGGAGGGATTTGAACAGGAGGATGAGAATTGTAGGGGCTGGAGGAGGTTACAGAGATAGGGAGGGAGGGTGTGAGGGAGGGATTTGAACAGGAGGATGAGAATTGTAGGGGCTGGAGGAGGTTACAGAAATAGGGTGGGAGGGGGTGAGGGAGGGATTTGAACAGGAGGATGAGAATTGTAGGGGCTGGAGGAGGTTACAGAAATAGGGTGGGAGGTGGTGAGGGAGGGATTTAACAGGAAGTTGGGAATTTTAGGAGCTGGTGGAGGTTACAGAGATAGGGAGGAAGGGGGTGAGGCGGGATTTGAACCGGAGGGGGGAATTGGAGGGGCTTGAGGAGGTTACAGAGATAGGGAGGGAGGAGGTGAAAAAGGAATTTGAACAGGAGGTCGAGAATTGTAGGGGCTGGAGGAGGTTAAGGAGATAGGGAGGGAAGGGGTGAGGGAGGGATTTGAACAGGAGGATGAGAATTTTAGGGGCTGGAGGAGGTTACAGAGATAGGGAGGGAGGGGGTGAGGGAGGTATTTTAACTGGAAGATGGGAATTGTAGGGGCTGGAGGAGGTTACAGAGATAGGGAGAGAGGGTGTGAGGGAGGGATTTGAACAGGAGGATGAGAATTGTAGGGGCTGGAGGAGGTTACAGAGATAGGGAGGGAGGGGGTGAGGGAGGGATTTGAACAGGAGGATGAGAATTGTAGGGGCTGGAGGAGGTTACAGAGATAGGGAGGGAGGGGGTGAGGGAGGGATTTGAACAGGAGGATGAGAATTGTAGGGGCTGGAGGAGGTTACAGAGATAGGGAGGGAGGGGTTGAGGGAGGGATTTGAACAGGAGGATGAGAATTGCAGGGGCTGGAGGAGGTTACAGAGATAGGGAGGCAGGGGATGAGTGAGGGATTTGAAGAAGCGGATTGGAATTGTATGGGCTGGAGGAGGTTACAGAGATAGGGAGGGAGGGGGTGAGGGAGGGATTTGAAGAGGAGGATGAGAATTGTAGGGGCTGGAGGAGGATACAGAGATAGGGAGGGAGGTGGAGAGGGAGGGATTTGAACAGGAGGATGATAATTGTAGGGGTTGGCGGAGGTTACAGAGATAGGGAGGGAGGGGTTTGGTGAGGGATTTGAACAGGAAGATGGAATTTGTAGGCGCTGGATGAGGTTACAGAGATAGGGAGGGAGTGGTTTGAGGGATGAATTTGAACAGGAAGCTAGGATTTATAGGGGCTGGAGGAGGTTACAGAGATAGGGAGGGAGGTGGTGCGGGAGTGATTTGAACAGCAGGATGAGAATGGTAGAGGCTGGAGGAGGTTACAGAGATAGGGAGGGAGGGGAGAGGGAGGGATTTGAAGAGCAGAATGAGAATTGTATGGGCTGGAGGAGGTGACAGAGATAGGGAGGGAGGGGGGAGAGACGGATTTGAACAGGAGGATGAGAATTGTAGGGGCTGGAGGAGGTTACAGAGATAGGGAGGGAGTGGTTGTGGGAGGGATTTGACCAGGAGGATGAGAATTGTAGGGGTTGGAGGAGGTTACAGAGAGAGGGAGGGAGCGGGGTGAGGCGGGATTTGAACCGGAAGGGAGAATTGGAGGGGCTTGAGGAGGTTACAGAAATAGGGAGGGAGGAGGTGAGGCAGGGATTTGAACAGTAGGTCGAGAATTGTAGGGGCTGGAGGAGGTTACAGAGATAGGGAGGGAGGGGGTGAGGGAGGGATTTGAACAGGAGGATGAGAATTGTAGGGGCTGGAGGAGGTTACAGAGATAGGGAGGGAGGGGGTGAGGGAGGGATTTGAACAGGAGGATGAGAATTGTAGGGGCTGGAGGAGGTTACAGAGTTAGGGAGGGAGGGTGTGAGGGAGGGATTTGAACAGGAGAATGACAATTGTAGGTGCTGGAGGAGGTTACAGAGATAGGGAGGGATGGGGTGAGGGAGGGATTTGAACAGGAGGATGAGAATTGTAGAGGCCGGAGGAAGTTACAGAGATATGGAGGGAGGGGGTGAGGGAGGGATTTGAACAGGAAGCGGGGTGAGGCGGGATTTGAATCGGAGGGGAGAATGGGAGGGGCTTGAGGAGGTTACAGAGATAGGGAGGGAGGGGCTGAGGGAGGGATTTGAACAGGAGGATGAGAATTGTAGGGGCTGGAGGAGGTTACAGAGATAGGGAGTGAGGGGGTGAGGGAGGGATTAGAGAGGGAGGATGAGAATTGTAGGGGTTGGAGGAGGTTACAGAGATAGGCTGGGAGGGGGTGAGGGAGGGATTTGAGCAGGAGGTTGAGAATTGTGGGGGCTGGAGGAGGTTACAGAGATAGGGAGGGAGGGGGTGAGGGAGGGATTTGAACAGGAGAATTTGAATTGTAGGGGTGGAGGAGGTTACAGAGATAGGGAGGGAGGGAGTGAGCGATGGATTTGAACAGGAGGATGAGAATTGTAGAGGCAGGAGGAGGTTACAGAGATAGGGAGGGAGGGTGTGATGGAGGGATATGTACAGGAGGATGAGAATTTAAGGGTCTGGAGGAGGTTACAGAGATAGGGAGGGAGGCGGTGAGGGAGGGTTTTGAACAGGAGGATGAGAATTGTAGGGGTTGGAGGAGGTTACAGAGATAGGGAGGGGGTGAGGGAGGGATTTGAACAGGAGGATGAGAATCGTAGGGGCTGGAGCAGGTTACAGAGATAGGGAGGGAGGCGGTGAGGGAGGGATTTGAACAGGAGGATGAGAATTGTAGGGGCTGGAGGAGGTTACAGAGATAGGGAGGGAGAGGGTGAGGGAGGGATTTGAACAGGAGGATGAGAATTGGTGGGGCTGGAGGAGGTTACAGTGATAGGGAGGGAGGGGGTGACGGAGGGATTTGAACAGGAGGATGAGAATTGTACGGGCTGGAGGAGGTTACAGAGATGGGGAGGGAGGGGGTGAGGGTGGGATTTGAACAGGAGGATGAGAATTGTAGGGGCTGGAGGAGGTTACAGAGATTGGGAGGGAGGTGGTGAGGGAGGGATTTGAACAGGAGGATGAGAATTGTAGGGGCCGGAGGAGGTTACAGAGATATGGAGGGAGGGGGTGAGGGAGGGATTTGAACAGGAAGCGGGGTGAGGCGGGATTTGAATCGGAAGGGAGAATGGGAGGGGCTTTAGGAGGTACAGAGATAGGGAGGGAGGGGGTGAGGGAGTGATTTGAACAGGAGGATGAGAATTGAAGGGGCTGGAGGAGGTTACAGAGATAGGGAGGGAGTAGGTGAGGGAGGGATTTGAAAAGGAGGATGAGAATTGTAGGGGCTGGAGGAGGTTACAGAGATAGGGAGGGAGGGGGTGAGGGAGGGTTTTGAACAGGAGGATGAGAATTGTAGGGACTGGAGAAGGTTACAGAGATAGGGGGGGGAGGGGGTGAGGGAGGGTTTTGAACAGGAGAATGAGAATTGTAGGGGCTGGCGGAGGTTACAGAGATAGTGAGGGTGGGTGTGATGGAGGGATTTCAACAGGAGGATGACAATTGTAGGGGCTGGAGGAGGTTTTAGAAATAGGGAGGGAGGGGGTGAGGGAGGGATTTGAACAGGAGGATGAGAATTGTAGGGGCTGGAGGATGTTACAGAGATAGGGAGGGAGGGGGTGAGGGAGGGATTTGAACAGGAGGATGAGAATTGTAGGGGCTGGAGGATGTTACAGAGATAGTGAGGGAGGGGGTGAGGGAGGGATTTGAACAGGAAGATGGGAATTTTAGGGGCTGGAGGAGCTTACAGTGATAGGGAGGGAGGGGGTGAGGGAGGGATTTGAACAGCAGGATGAGAATTGTCGGGGCTGGAGGAGGTTACAGAGATAGGGAGGGAGGGGTTGAGGGAGGGATTTGAACAGGAGGATGAGAATTGTAGGGGCTGGAGGAGGTTACAGAGATAGGGACGGAGGGGTTGAAGGAGGGATTTGAACAGGAAGATGAGAATTGTAGGGGCTGGAGGAGGTTACAGAGATAGGGAGGAAGGGGTTGAGGGAGGCATTTGAACAGGAGGATGAGAATTGTAGGGGCTGGGGGAGGTTACAGAGATAGTGAGGGAGGGGGTGAGGGAGGGATTTGAACAGGAGGATGAGAATTGTAGGGGCTGGAAGAGGTTATAGAGATAGGGAGGGAGGGGATGAGGGAGGGATTTCAACAGGAGGATGAGAATTGTAGGGGCTGGAGTAGGTTATAGAGTTAGCGATGGAGGGGTGAGGGAGGGATTTGAACAGGAGGTTGAGAATTGTAGGGGCTGGAGGAGGTTACAGAGATAGGGAGGGAGGGGGTGAGGGTGGGGTTTGAACAGGAAGATGGGAATTTTAGGGGCTGCAGGATCTTACAGAGATAGGGAGGGAGGGGTTGAGGGAGGGATTTGAACAGGAGGATGAGAATTGTAGGGGCTGGACGAGGTTACAGAGATAGGGAGGGAGGGTGTGAGGGAGGGATTTGAACAGGAGGATGAGAATTGTAGGGGCTGGAGGAGGTTACAGAAATAGCGTGGGAGGGGGTGAGGGAGGGATTTGAACAGGAGGATGAGAATTGTAGGGGCTGGAGGAGGTTACAGAAATATGGTGGGAGGGGGTGAGGGAGGGATTTAACAGGAAGTTGGGAATTTTAGGAGCTGGTGGAGGTTACAGAGATAGGGAGGAAGGGGGTGAGGCGGGATTTGAACCGGAGGGGGGAATTGGAGGGGCTTGAGGAGGTTACAGAGATAGGGAGGGAGGAGGTGAAAGAGGAATTTGAACAGGAGGTCGAGAATTGTAGGGGCTGGAGGAGGTTAAGGAGATAGGGAGGGAGGGGGTGAGGGAGGGATTTGAACAGGAGGATGAGAATTTTAGGGGCTGGAGGAGGTTACAGAGATAGGGAGGGAGGGGGTGAGGGAGGTATTTTAACTGGAAGATGGGAATTGTAGGGGCTGGAGGAGGTTACAGAGATAGGGAGGGAGGGGGTGAGGTAGGGATTTGAACAGGAGGATGAGAATTGTAGGGGCTGGAGGAGGTTACAGAGATAGGGAGGGAGGGGTTGAGGGAGGGATTTGAACAGGAGGATGAGAATTGCAGGGGCTGGAGGAGGTTACAGAGATAGGGAGGGAGGGGGTGAGGGAGGGATTTGAAGAGGAGGATGAGAATTGTAGGGGCTGGAGGAGGTTACTGAGATAGGGAGGGAGGGGGTGAGGGAGGGATTTGAAAAAGCGGATTGGAATTGTATGGGCTGGAGGAGGTTACAGAGATAGGGAGGGAGGTGGAGAGGGAGGGATTTGAACAGGAGGATGAGAATTGTAGGGGTTGGCGGAGGTTACAGAGATAGGGAGGGAGGGGGTGAGGGAGGGATTTGAACAGGAAGATGGAATTTATAGGCGCTGGATGAGGTTACAGAGATAGGGAGGGAGTGGGTTGAGGGATGAATTTGAACAGGAAGCTAGGATTTATAGGGGCTGGAGGAGGTTACAGAGATAGGGAGGGAGGTGGTGCGGGAGTGATTTGAACAGCAGGATGAGAATGGTAGAGGCTGGAGGAGGTTACAGAGATAGGGAGGTAGGGGGTGAGGGAGGGATTTGAACAGGAGGATGAGAATTGTAGAGGCTGGAGGAGGTTACAGAAATAGGGAGGGAGGGGGTGAGGGAGGGATTTGAATAGCAGGATGAGAATTGTAGAGGCTTGATGAGGTTACAGAGATAGGGAGGGAGGGGAGAGGGAGGGATTTGAAGAGCAGAATGAGAATTGTAGGGGCTGGAGGAGGTTACAGAGATAGGGAGGGTTGGGGTGAGAGAGGGATTTGAACTGGAAGATGGGAATTGTAGGTGCTGCGGGAGGTGAGAGAGATAGTGACGGAGTGTGTGAGGGAGGGGTTTGAACAGTAGGATGAGTATTGTATTGGCTGGAGGAGGTTACAGAGATAAGGAGGGTGGGGGTGAGTGAGGGAGGAGCTGAGGGATGGATTTGAACAGGAGGATGAGAATTGTATGGGCTGGAGGACGTTACAGAGATAGGGAGGGAGGGGGTGAGGGAGGGATTTGAACAGGAGGATGAGAATTATCGGGGATGGAGGAGGTTACAGAGATAGGGAGGGAGGGGTTGAGGGAGGGACTTGAACAGGAGGATGAGAATTGTAGGGGCTGGAGGAGTTACAGAGATAGGGAGGGAGGGTGTGAGGGAGGGATTTGAACAGGAGGATGAGAATTGTAGGGGTTGGCGGAGGTTACAGAGATAGGGAGGGAGGGGGTGAGGGAGGGATTTGAACAGGAGGATGAGAATTGTAGGGGCTGGAGGAGGTTCAAGAGATAAGGAGGGAGGGGGCGATGGAGGGATTTGAACAGGAGGATGAGAATTGTAGGGGTTGGCGGAGGTTACAGAGATAGGGAGGGAGGGGTTGGGGGAAGGATTTGAACAGGAGGATGAGAATTGTAGGGGCTGGAGGAAGTTACAGAGACAGGGACGGAGGGGGTGAGGGAGGGATTTGAACAGGAGGATGAGAATTGTAGGGGCTGGAGGAGGTTACAGAGATGGGGAGGGAGGGGGGTGAGGGAGGGATTTGAACAGGAGGATGTGAATTGTAGGGGCTGGAGGAGATTACAGAGATAGGGAGGGAGGGGGCGAGGGGGGGATTTGAACCGGAGAATGAGAATTATAGGGGCTGGAGGAGGTTGCAGAGATAGGGACGGATGGGGTAAGGGAGGGATTTGAAAAGGAGGGTGAGAATTGAAGGGGCTGGAGGAGGTTAAAGACATAAGGAGGGAGGGGTTGAGGGAGGGATTTGAACAGGAGGATGAGAATTGTAGGGGCTGGAGGAGGTTACAGAGATAGGGAGGGAGGGGGTGAGGGAGGGATTTGAACAGGAGGATGAGAATTGTAGGGGCTGGAGGAGGTTACAGAGATAGGGAGGGAGGGTTTTGGTGAGGGATTTGAACAGGAAGATGGAATTTGTAGGCGCTGGATGAGGTTACAGAGATAGGAAGGGAGGGGGTGAGGGAGGGATTTGAACAGGAGGATGGGAATTGTAGGGACTGGAGGAGATTACAGAGATAGGGAGGGAGGGGTTGAGGGAGGGATTTGAACAGGAGGATGAGAATTGTAGGGGCTGGAGGAGGTTACAGAGATAGGGAGGTTTGGGGTGAGAGAGGGATTTGAACAGGAAGATGGGAATTGTAGGTGCTGCGGGAGGTGAGAGAGATAGTGAGGGAGTGTGTGAGGGAGGGATTTGAATAGCAGGATGAGAATTGTAGAGGCTGGATGAGGTTACAGAGATAGGGAGGGAGGGGAGAGGGAGGGATTTGAAGAGCGGAATGAGAATTGTAGGGTCTGGAGGAGGTTACAGAGATAGGGAGGGTTGGGGTGAGAGAGGGATTTGTACAGGAAGATGGGAATTGTAGGGGCTGCGGGAGGTGAGAGAGATAGTGACGGAGTGTGTGAGGGAGGGTTTTGAACAGTAGGATGAGTATTGTATTGGCTGGAGGAGGTTACAGAGATAGGGAGGGTGGGGGTGAGGGAGGGAGGAGCTGAGGGATGGATTTGAACAGGAGGATGAGAATTGTGGGGGCTGGAGGAGGTTACAGAGATAGGGAGGGAGGGGGTGAGGGAGGGATTTGAACAGGAGGATGAGAATTGTAGGGGATGGAGGAGGTTACAGAGATAGGGAGGGAGGGGTTGAGGGAGGGACTTGAACAGGAGGATGAGAATTGTAGGGGCTGGAGGAGTTACAGAGATAGGGAGGGAGGGTGTGAGGGAGGGATTTGAACAGGAGGATGAGAATTGTAGGGGTTGGCGGAGGTTACAGAGATAGGGAGGGAGGTGTTTGGTGAGGGATTTGAACAGGAGGATGAGAATTGTAGGGGCTGGAGGAGGTTACAAAGATAGGGAGGGAGGCGTTGAGGGAGGGATTTGAACAGGAGGATGAGAATTGTAGGGCCTGGAGGAGTTGCAGAGATAGGGAGCGAGGGGGTGAGGGAGGGATTTGAACAGGAGGATGAGAATTGTAGGGGCTGGAGGAGGTTACAGAGATAGGGAGGGAGGGGGTGAGGGAGGTTTTTAACTGGATGATGAGAATTGTAGGGGCTGGAGGAGGTTACAGAGATAGGGAGGAAGGGGTTGAGGGAGGCATTTGAACAGGAGGATGAGAATTGTAGGGGCTGGGGCAGGTTACCGAGATAGGGAGGGAGGGTGTCAGGGACAGATTTCAACAGGAGGATGAGAATTGTAGGGGCTGGAGTAGGTTATAGAATTAGCGATGGAGGGGTGAGGGAGGGATTTGAACAGGAGGATGAGAATTGTAGGGGCTGGAGGAGGTTACAGAGATAGGGAGGGAGGGGGTGAGGGAGGGATTTGAACAGGACGATGAAAATTGTAGGGCCTGGAGGAGGTTACAGAGATAGGGAGGGAGGGGTTGAGGGAGGGATTTGAACAGGAGGATGAGAATTGTAGGGGTTGGAGGAGGTTACAGAGATAGGGAGGGAGGAGGTGAGGTAGGGATTTGAACAGGTGGATGAGAATTGTAGAGGCTGGAGGAGGTTACAGAGATAGGGAGGGAGGGGGTGAGGTAGGGATTTGAACAGGATGATGAGAATTGTAGGGGCTGGAGGAGGTTACAGAAATAGGGTGGGAGGGGGTGAGGGAGGGATTTAACAGGAAGTTGGGAATTTTAGGAGCTGGTGGATGTTACAGAGATAGGGAGGAAGGGGGTGAGGCGGGATTTGAACCGGAGGGGGGAATTGGAGGGGCTTGAGGAGGTTACAGAGATAGGGAGGGAGGAGGTGAAAGAGGAATTTGAACAGGAGGTCGAGAATTGTAGGGGCTGGAGGAGGTTAAGGAGATAGGGAGGGAGCGGGTGAGGGAGGGATTTGAACAGGAGGATCAGAATTTTAGGGGCTGGAGGAGGTTACAGAGATAGGGAGGGAGTTGGTGAGGGAGGTATTTTAACTGGAAGATGGGAATTGTAGGGGCTGGAGGAGGTTACAGAGATAGGGAGGGAGGGGTTGAGGGAGGGATTTGAACAGGAGGATGAGAATTGTATGGGCTGGAGGAGGTTACAGAGATAGGGAGGGAGGGGGTGAGGGACGGATTTGAACAAGAGGGTGAGAATTGTAGGGACTGGAGGAGGTTACAGAGATAGGGAGGGAGGGGGTGAGGGAGGGATTTGAACAGGAGGATGAGAATTGTAGGGGCTGGAGGAGGTTACAGAGATAGGGAGGGAGGGGGTGAGGGAGGGATTTGAAGAGGAGGATGAGAATTGTAGGGGCTGGAGGAGGTTACAGAGATAGGGAGGGAGGGGGTGAGGGAGGGATTTGAACAGGAGGATGAGAATTGTAGGGGCTGGAGGAGGTTACAGAGATAGGGAGGGAGGGTGTGAGGGAGGGATTTGAACAGGAGGATGAGAATTGTAGGTGCTGGAGGAGGTTACAGAGATAGGGAGGGAGGTGGAGAGGGAGGGATTTGAACAGGAGGATGAGAATTGTAGGGGCTGGAGGAGGTTACAGAGATAGGGAGGGAGGGGTTTGGTGAGGGATTTGAACAGGAAGATGGAATTTGTAGGCGCTGGATGAGGTTACAGAGATAGGGAGGGAGTGGGTTGAGGGATGAATTTGAACAGGAAGCTAGGATTTATAGGGGCTGGAGGAGGTTACAGAGATAGGGAGGGAGGTGGTGCGGGAGTGATTTGAACAGCAGGATGAGAGTGGTAGAGGCTGGAGGAGGTTACAGAGATAGGGAGGTAGGGGGTGAGGGAGGTATTTGAACAGGAGGATGAGAATTGTAGAGGCTGGAGGAGGTTACAGAAATAGGGAGGGAGGGGGTGAGGGAGGGATTTGAATAGCAGGATGAGAATTGTAGAGGCTGGATGAGGTTACAGAGATAGGGAGGGAGGGGAGAGGGAGGGATTTGAAGAGCAGAATGAGAATTGTAGGGGCTGGAGGAGGTGACAGAGATAGGGAGGGTTGGGGTGAGAGAGGGATTTGAACAGGAAGATGGGAATTGTAGGTGCTGCGGGAGGTGAGAGAGATAGTGACGGAGTGTGTGAGGGAGGGTTTTGAACAGTAGGATGAGTATTGTATTGGCTGGAGGAGGTTACAGAGATAAGGAGGGTGGGGGTGAGTGAGGGAGGAGCTGAGGGATGGATTTGAACAGGAGGATGAGAATTGTATGGGCTGGAGGAGCTTACAGAGATAGGGAGGGAGGGGGTGAGGGAGGGATTTGAACAGGAGGATGAGAATTGTAGGGGCTGGAGGAGGTTACAGAGATAGGGAGGGAGGGGGTGAGGGAGGGATTTGAACAGGAGGATGAGAATTGTAGAGGCTGGAGGAGGTTACAGAAATAGGGAGGGAGGGTGTGAGGGAGGGATTTGAACAGGAGGATTAGAATTGTAGGGGTTGGCGGAGGTTACAGAGATAGGGAGGGAGGTGTTTGGTGAGGGATTTGAACAGGAGGATGAGAATTGTAGGGGCTGGAGGAGGTTCAAGAGATAAGGAGGGAGGGGGCGATGGAGGGATTTGAACAGGAGGATGAGAATTGTAGGGGCTGGAGGAGGTTACAGAGATAGGGAGGGAGGGGGTGAGGGAGAGATTTGAACAGGAGGATGAGAATTGCAGAGGCTGGAGGACATTACAGAGATAGGGAGGGAGGGGGAGTGAGGGAGGGATTTGAACAGGAGGATGAGAATTGTAGGGGCTGGAGGAGGTTACAGAGATAGGGAGGGAGGGGGTGAGTGAGGGATTTGAACAGGAGGATGAGAATTGTAGGGGCTGGAGGAGGTTACAGAGATAGGGAGGGAGGGGGTGAGGGAGGGATTTGAAAAGGAGGATGAGAATTGTAGGGGCGGGAGGAGGTTACAGAGATAGGGAGGGAGGGGTGAGGGAGGGATTTGAACAGGAGGATGAGAATTGTAGGGACTGGAGGAGATTACAGAGATAGGGAGGGAAGGGTTGAGGGAGGGATTTGAACAGGAGGATGAGAATTGGAGGGGTTGCCGGAGGTTACAGAGATAGGGAGGGAGGGGTTGGGGGAGGGATTTGAACAGGAGGATGAGAATTGTAGGGGCTGGAGGAGGTTACAGAGATAGGGAGGGAGGGGAGAGGGAGGGATTTGAAGAGCAGAATGAGAATTGTAGCGGCTGGAGGAGGTTACAGAAATAGGGAGGTAGTGGGTGAGGGAGGGATTTGAACAGGAGGATGAGAATTGTAGGGGCTGGAGGAGGTTACAGAGATAGGGAGGGAGGGGTTTGGTGAGGGATTTGAACAGGAAGATGGAATTTGTAGGCGCTGGATGAGGTTACAGAGATAGGGAGGGAGTGGGTTGAGGGATGAATTTGAACAGGAAGCTAGGATTTATAGGGGCTGGAGGAGGTTACAGAGATAGGGAGGGAGGTGGTGCGGGAGTGATTTGAACAGCAGGATGAGAGTGGTAGAGGCTGGAGGAGGTTACAGAGATAGGGAGGTAGGGGGTGAGGGAGGGATTTGAACAGGAGGATGAGAATTGTAGAGGCTGGAGGAGGTTACAGAAATAGGGAGGGAGGGGGTGAGGGAGGGATTTGAATAGCAGGATGAGAATTGTAGAGGCTGGATGAGGTTACAGAGATAGGGAGGGAGGGGAGAGGGAGGGATTTGAAGAGCAGAATGAGAATTGTAGGGGCTGGAGGAGGTGACAGAGATAGGGAGGGTTGGGGTGAGAGAGGGATTTGAACAGGAAGATGGGAATTGTAGGTGCTGCGGGAGGTGAGAGAGATAGTGACGGAGTGTGTGAGGGAGGGTTTTGAACAGTAGGATGAGTATTGTATTGGCTGGAGGAGGTTACAGAGATAAGGAGGGTGGGGGTGAGTGAGGGAGGAGCTGAGGGATGGATTTGAACAGGAGGATGAGAATTGTATGGGCTGGAGGAGCTTACAGAGATAGGGAGGGAGGGGGTGAGGGAGGGATTTGAACAGGAGGATGAGAATTGTAGGGGCTGGAGGAGGTTACAGAGATAGGGAGGGAGGGGGTGAGGGAGGGATTTGAACAGGAGGATGAGAATTGTAGAGGCTGGAGGAGGTTACAGAAATAGGGAGGGAGGGTGTGAGGGAGGGATTTGAACAGGAGGATGAGAATTGTAGGGGTTGGCGGAGGTTACAGAGATAGGGAGGGAGGTGTTTGGTGAGGGATTTGAACAGGAGGATGAGAATTGTAGGGGCTGGAGGAGGTTCAAGAGATAAGGAGGGAGGGGGCGATGGAGGGATTTGAACAGGAGGATGAGAATTGTAGGGGCTGGAGGAGGTTACAGAGATAGGGAGGGAGGGGGTGAGGGAGAGATTTGAACAGGAGGATGAGAATTGCAGAGGCTGGAGGACATTACAGAGATAGGGAGGGAGGGGGAGTGAGGGAGGGATTTGAACAGGAGGATGAGAATTGTAGGGGCTGGAGGAGGTTACAGAGATAGGGAGGGAGGGGGTGAGTGAGGGATTTGAACAGGAGGATGAGAATTGTAGGGGCTGGAGGAGGTTACAGAGATAGGGAGGGAGGGGGGTGAGGGAGGGATTTGAAAAGGAGGATGAGAATTGTAGGGGCGGGAGGAGGTTACAGAGATAGGGAGGGAGGGGTGAGGGAGGGATTTGAACAGGAGGATGAGAATTGTAGGGACTGGAGGAGATTACAGAGATAGGGAGGGAAGGGTTGAGGGAGGGATTTGAACAGGAGGATGAGAATTGGAGGGGTTGCCGGAGGTTACAGAGATAGGGAGGGAGGGGTTGGGGGAGGGATTTGAACAGGAGGATGAGAATTGTAGGGGCTGGAGGAGGTTACAGAGATAGGGAGGGAGGGGAGAGGGAGGGATTTGAAGAGCAGAATGAGAATTGTAGCGGCTGGAGGAGGTGACAGAGATAGGGAGAGTTGGGGTGTGAGAGGGATTTGAACAGGAAGATGGGAATTCTAGGTGCTGCGGGAGGTGAGAGAGATAGTGACGGAGTGTGTGAGGGAGGGTTTTGAACAGTAGGATGAGTATTGTATTGGCTGGAGGAGGTTACAGAGATAGGGAGGGAGGGGGTGAGGGAGGGAGTTGAACAGGAGGATGAGAATTGTAGGGGCTGGAGGAGGTTACAGAGATAGGGAGGGTGGGGGTGAGGGAGGTATTTGAACAGGAGGATGAGAATTGTAGGGGCTGGAGGAGGTTCCAGAGATAGGGAGTGAGTGGGTGAGGGAGGGATTTGAAGAGGAGGATGAGAATTGTAGGGGCTGGAGGAGGTTACAGAGATAGGGAGGGAGGGGGTGAGGGAGGGATTTGAACAGGAGGGTGAGAATGGTAGAGGCTGGAGGAGGTTACAGAGATAGGGAGGATAGGGGGTGAGCGAGGGATTTGAAATGGAGGATGTGAATTGTAGCGGCTGGAGGAGGTTACAGAAATAGGGAGGTAGTGGGTGAGGGAGGGATTTGAACAGGAGGATGAGAATTGTAGGGGCTGGAGGAGGTTACAGAGATAGAGAGGGAGGGGGTGAGGGAGGGATTTGAACAGGAGGAGGAGAATTGTAGGGACTGGAGGAGGTTACAGAGATAGGGAGGGAGGGGGTGAGGGAAGGATTTGAACAGGAGGATGAGAATTGTAGTGGCTGGAGGAGGTTACAGAGATAGGGAGGGAGGGGGTGAGGGAGGGATTTGAACAGGAGGATGAGAATTGTAGGGGCTGGAGGAGGTTACAGAGATAGGGAGGGTGGGGGTGAGGGAGGGATTTGAACAGGAGGATGAGTATTGTATTGGCTGGAGGAGGTTACAGAGATAGGGAGGGTGGGGGTGAGGGAGGGAGGAGCTGAGGGATGGATTTGAACAGGAGGATGAGAATTGTATGGGCTGGAGGAGGTTACAGAGATAGGGAGGGAGGGGGGTGAGGGAGGGATTTGTACAGGAGGATGAGAATTGTAGGGGATGGAGGAGGTTACAGAGATAGGGAGGGAGGGGTTGAGGGAGGGACATGAACAGGAGGATGAGAATTATAGGGGCTGGAGGAGGTTACAGAGATAGGGAGGGAGGGGGGTGTGGGAGGGATTTGAACAGGAGGATGTGAATTGTAGGGGCTGGAGGAGGTTAAAGAGATAGGGAGGGGGTGAGTGAGGGATTTGAACAGGAGGATGAGAATTGAAGGGGCTGGAGGAGGTTAAAGAGATAGGGAGGGAGGGGGGTGATGAGGGAGGGATTTGAACAGGAGGATGAGAATTGTAGGGGCTGGAGGAGGTTACAGAGATAGGGAGGGAGGGGTTTGGTGAGGGATTTGAACAGGAAGATGGAATTTGTAGGGATTGGAGGAGGTTACAGAGATAGGGTGGGAGGGGGTGAGGGAGGGATTTGAACAGGAGGATGAGAATTATAGGGTCTGGAGGAGGTTACAGATATAGGAAGGGATGGGGTGAGGGAGGGATTTGAACAGGAGGATGAGAATTATAGGGACTGGAGGTGATTACAGAGATAGGGAGGGAGGGGTTGAGGGAGGGATTTGAACAGGAGGATGAGAATTGTAGGGGCTGGAGGAGGTTACAGAGATAGGGACGGATGGTGTGAGGGAGGGATTTGAACAGGAGGGTGAGAATTGTAGGGTCTGGAGGAGGTTACAGAGATAGGGACGGAGGGGGTGTGGGAGGGATTTGAACAGGAGGATGAGAATTGTAGGGGCTGGAGGAGGTTACAGAGATAGGGTGGGAGGGGGTGAGGGAGGGATTTGAACAGGAGGATGAGAATTATAGGGTCTGGAGGAGGTTACAGATATAGGAAGGGATGGGGTGAGGGAGGGATTTGAACAGGAGGATGAGAATTATAGGGACTGGAGGTGATTACAGAGATAGGGAGGGAGGGGTTGAGGGAGGGATTTGAACAGGAGGATGAGAATTGTAGGGGCTGGAGGAGGTTACAGAGATAGGGAGGGAGGGAGTGGTGAGGGAGGGATTTGAACAGGAGGATGAGAATTGTAGGGGCTGGAGGAGGTTACAGAGATAGGGTGGGAGGGGGTGAGGGAGGGATTTGAACAGGAGGATGAGAATTGTAGGGGCTGGTGGAGGTTACAGAGATAGGGAGGGAGGGGGCGAGGGAGGGATTTGAATAAGAGGATTGGAATTGTAGGGGCTGGAGGAGGTTACAGAGATAAGAAGGGATGGATGGGGTGAGTGAAGGATTTGAACAGTAAGATGCGAATTGTATTTGCTGGGGGAGGTGAGAGAGATAGTGAGGGAGTGTGTGAGGGAGGGTTTTGAACAGGAGGATGAGAATTGTATGGGCTGGAGCAGGTTACATTGATAGGGAGGGAGGTGGTGAGGGAAGGAGGAGCTGAGGGTGGGATTTGAACAGGAGGATGAGAATTGTATAGGCTGGAGGAGGTTACAGAGATAGGGAGGGAGGGATTTGAACAGGAGGATGAGAATTGTAGGGGCTGGAGGAGGTTACAGAGATAGGGAGGGAGGGGGTGAGGGAGGGATTTGAACAGGAGGGTGAGAATTGTAGGGGCTGGAGGAGGTTACAGGGATATGGAGGGAGGGGTTGAGGGAGGGATTTGAACAGGAGGATGAGAATTGTAGGGGCTGGAGGTAATTACAGAGATAGGGAGGGAGGAGTTGAGGGAGGGATTTGAACAGGAGGATGAGAATTGTAGGGGCTGGAGGAGGTTACAGAGATAGGGAGGGTGGGGGTGAGGGAGGGATTTGAACAGGAGGATGTGAATTGTCGGGGCTGGAGGAGGTTACAGAGATAGGGAGGGAGGGGGTGACGGAGGGTTTTGAACCGGAAGATGGGATTTGTCGGGGCTGGAGGAGGTTAGAGAAATAGTGGGTGAGGGGGTGAGGGAGGGAGTTCAACCGGGGTTTTGAGAATTGTAGAGGTTTGAGGAGTGACAGAGATCGGGAGAGTTGGGGTGAGGCAGGGATTTTAACTGGAAGACGGGAATTGTAGGGGCTGAAGGAGGTTACAGAGAGAGGGAGGGGGTGAGAGAGGGACTTGAACAGGAGGATTTGAATTGTAGGGGCTGGAGGAGGTTACAGAGTTAGGGAGGGAGGGGGTGAGGGAGGGATTTGAACAGGAGGATTTGAATTGTAGGGGCTGGAGGAGGTTACAGAGATAGGGAGGGAGGGGGTGAGGGAGGGATTTGAACAGGAGGATGAGAATTGTAGGGGCTGGAGGAGGTTACAGAGATAGGGAGGGAGGGAGGGGGTGAGGGAGGGATTTGAACAGGAGGATGAGAATTGTAGAGGCTGGAGGAGGTTACAGAGATAGGGAGGGAGGGGGGTGAGGGAGGGATTTGAACAGGAGGATGAGAATTGTAGGGGCTTGTGGAGGTTGCAGAGATAGGGAGGGAGGGTGTGAAGGAGGGATTTGAACAGGAGTATGAGAATTGTAGGGGCTGGAGGAGGTTACAGAGATAAGGAGGGAGCGGGGTGAGGGAGGGATTTGAACTGGAGGATGAGAATTGTAAGGGCTGGAGGAGGTTACAGAGATAGGGAGGGAGTGGTGAGGGAGGGATTTGAACAGGAGGATGAGAATTGTAGGGGCTGGAGTAGGTTACAGAGATAGGGAGGGAGGGGATGAGGGAGGGATTTGAACAGGAGGATGCGAATTGTAGGGGCTGGAGGAGGTGACAGAGATAGGGAGGGAGGGGGTGAGGGAGGGATTTGAACAGGAGGATGAGAATTGTAGGGGCTGGAGGAGCTTACAGAGATAGGGAGGGAGGGGGGTGAGGGATGGATTTGAACAGGAGGATGAGAATTGTAGGGGCTTGTGGATGTTGCAGAGATAGGGAGGGAGGGTGTGATGGAGGTATTTCAACAGGATGATGAGATTTGTAGGGGCTGGAGGAGGTTACAGAGATAGGGAGGGAGGGGGTGATGGAGGTATTTTAACAGGATGATGAGATTTGTAGGGGCTGGAGGAGGTTACAGAGATAGGGAGGGACTGGGTGAGGGAGGGATTTGAACAGGAGGATGAGAATTGTAGGGGCTGGAGGACGTTACAGAGATAGGGAGGGAGGGGGTGAGGGAGGTTTTTAACTGGAGAATGAGAATTGTAGGGGCTGGAGGTGGTTACAGGGATAGGGAGGGAGGGGTTGAGGGAGGGATTTGAACAGGATGATGAGAATTGTAGGGGCTGGAGGAGGTTACAGAGATAGGGAGGGAGGGGTTGAGGGAGGGATTTGAACAGGAGGATGAGAATTGTAGGGGCTGGAGGAGGTTACAGAGATAGGGACGGATGGTGTGAGGGAGGGATTTGAACAGGAGGGTGAGAATTGTAGGGTCTGGAGGAGGTTACAGAGATAGGGACGGAGGGGGTGTGGGAGGGATTTGAACAGGAGGATGAGAATTGTAGGGGCTGGAGGAGGTTACAGAGATAGGGTGGGAGGGGGGTGAGGGAGGGATTTGAACAGGAGGATGAGAATTATAGGGTCTGGAGGAGGTTACAGATATAGGAAGGGATGGGGTGAGGGAGGGATTTGAACAGGAGGATGAGAATTATAGGGACTGGAGGTGATTACAGAGATAGGGAGGGAGGGGTTGAGGGAGGGATTTGAACAGGAGGATGAGAATTGTAGGGGCTGGAGGAGGTTACAGAGATAGGGAGGGAGGGAGTGGTGAGGGAGGGATTTGAACAGGAGGATGAGAATTGTAGGGGCTGGAGGAGGTTACAGAGATAGGGTGGGAGGGGGTGAGGGAGGGATTTGAACAGGAGGATGAGAATTGTAGGGGCTGGTGGAGGTTACAGAGATAGGGAGGGAGGGGGGCGAGGGAGGGATTTGAATAAGAGGATTGGAATTGTAGGGGCTGGAGGAGGTTACAGAGATAAGAAGGGATGGATGGGGTGAGTGAAGGATTTGAACAGTAAGATGCGAATTGTATTTGCTGGGGGAGGTGAGAGAGATAGTGAGGGAGTGTGTGAGGGAGGGTTTTGAACAGGAGGATGAGAATTGTATGGGCTGGAGCAGGTTACATTGATAGGGAGGGAGGTGGTGAGGGAAGGAGGAGCTGAGGGTGGGATTTGAACAGGAGGATGAGAATTGTATAGGCTGGAGGAGGTTACAGAGATAGGGAGGGAGGGATTTGAACAGGAGGATGAGAATTGTAGGGGCTGGAGGAGGTTACAGAGATAGGGAGGGAGGGGGTGAGGGAGGGATTTGAACAGGAGGGTGAGAATTGTAGGGGCTGGAGGAGGTTACAGGGATATGGAGGGAGGGGTTGAGGGAGGGATTTGAACAGGAGGATGAGAATTGTAGGGGCTGGAGGTAATTACAGAGATAGGGAGGGAGGAGTTGAGGGAGGGATTTGAACAGGAGGATGAGAATTGTAGGGGCTGGAGGAGGTTACAGAGATAGGGAGGGTGGGGGTGAGGGAGGGATTTGAACAGGAGGATGTGAATTGTCGGGGCTGGAGGAGGTTACAGAGATAGGGAGGGAGGGGGTGACGGAGGGTTTTGAACCGGAAGATGGGATTTGTCGGGGCTGGAGGAGGTTAGAGAAATAGTGGGTGAGGGGGTGAGGGAGGGAGTTCAACCGGGGTTTTGAGAATTGTAGAGGTTTGAGGAGTGACAGAGATCGGGAGGGTTGGGGTGAGGCAGGGATTTTAACTGGAAGACGGGAATTGTAGGGGCTGAAGGAGGTTACAGAGAGAGGGAGGGGGTGAGAGAGGGACTTGAACAGGAGGATTTGAATTGTAGGGGCTGGAGGAGGTTACAGAGTTAGGGAGGGAGGGGGTGAGGGAGGGATTTGAACAGGAGGATTTGAATTGTAGGGGCTGGAGGAGGTTACAGAGATAGGGAGGGAGGGGGTGAGGGAGGGATTTGAACAGGAGGATGAGAATTGTAGGGGCTGGAGGAGGTTACAGAGATAGGGAGGGAGGGAGGGGGTGAGGGAGGGATTTGAACAGGAGGATGAGAATTGTAGAGGCTGGAGGAGGTTACAGAGATAGGGAGGGAGGGGGGTGAGGGAGGGATTTGAACAGGAGGATGAGAATTGTAGGGGCTTGTGGAGGTTGCAGAGATAGGGAGGGAGGGTGTGAAGGAGGGATTTGAACAGGAGTATGAGAATTGTAGGGGCTGGAGGAGGTTACAGAGATAAGGAGGGAGCGGGTGAGGGAGGGATTTGAACTGGAGGATGAGAATTGTAAGGGCTGGAGGAGGTTACAGAGATAGGGAGGGAGTGGTGAGGGAGGGATTTGAACAGGAGGATGAGAATTGTAGGGGCTGGAGTAGGTTACAGAGATAGGGAGGGAGGGGGTGAGGGAGGGATTTGAACAGGAGGATGAGAATTGTAGGGGCTGGAGGAGGTTACAGAGATAGGGAGGGAGGGAGGGGTTGAGGGAGGGATTTGAACAGGAGGATGAGAATTGTAGAGGCTGGAGGAGGTTACAGAGATAGGGAGGGAGGGGGGTGAGGGAGGGATTTGAACAGGAGGATGAGAATTGTAGGGGCTTGTGGAGGTTGCAGAGATAGGGAGGGAGGGTGTGAAGGAGGGATTTGAACAGGAGTATGAGAATTGTAAGGGCTGGAGGAGGTTACAGAGATAGGGAGGGAGTGGTGAGGGAGGGATTTGAACAGGAGGATGAGAATTGTAGGGGCTGGAGTAGGTTACAGAGATAGGGAGGGAGGGGGTGAGGGAGGGATTTGAACAGGAGGATGAGAATTGTAGGGGCTGGAGGAGCTTACAGAGATAGGGAGGGAGGGGGGTGAGGGATGGATTTGAACAGGAGGATGAGAATTGTAGGGGCTTGTGGATGTTGCAGAGATAGGGAGGGAGGGTGTGATGGAGGTATTTCAACAGGATGATGAGATTTGTAGGGGCTGGAGGAGGTTACAGAGATAGGGAGGGAGGGGGTGATGGAGGTATTTTAACAGGATGATGAGATTTGTAGGGGCTGGAGGAGGTTACAGAGATAGGGAGGGACTGGGTGAGGGAGGGATTTGAACAGGAGGATGAGAATTGTAGGGGCTGGAGGACGTTACAGAGATAGGGAGGGAGGGGGTGAGGGAGGTTTTTAACTGGAGAATGAGAATTGTAGGGGCTGGAGGTGGTTACAGGGATAGGGAGGGAGGGGTTGAGGGAGGGATTTGAACAGGATGATGAGAATTGTAGGGGCTGGAGGAGGTTACAGAGATAGGGAGGGAGGGGTTGAGGGAGGGATTTGAACAGGAGGATGAGAATTGTAGGGGCTGGAGGAGGTTACAGAGATAGGGAGGGATGGGGTGAGGGAGGGATTTGAACAGGAGGGTGAGAATTGTAGGGTCTGGAGGAGGTTACAGAGATAGGGAGGGAGGGGGTGTGGGAGGGATTTGAACAGGAGGATGAGAATTGTAGGGGCTGGAGGAGGTTACAGAGATAGGGAGGGAGGGGATGAGGGAGGGATTTGATCAGGAGGATGAGAATTGTAGGAGCTGGAGGAGGTTACAGAGATAGGGAGTGAAGGGGGTGAGGGAGGGATTTGAACAGGAGGATGAGAATTGTAGGTGCTGGAGGAGTTTACAGAGATAGGGAGGGATGGGATGAGGGAGGGATTTGAACAGGAGCCTTCCCGGTATTTTCTGGAAAGTTGGTTCCTCAGTCAGTGCTGGACGCAAGAGGGAGAGAGCGGTCAATCCCGGCTGGAGCGGAGGTTCTGGGTGAGTTGACGGTGAGGTAGAGCTTGGTTTGGTGAGGGTGCGCCTTTGGACCATGTCTGCAGGTCAATGAGGAAAAGGGTTTGGTGGCAGGGATTGACCCTCGGGAGACACGAGAGCCATAGATGTCGTAGGCCGCGGCGAGCTGAGGTGACAATCGGATCAGCCATGATAGTATTGAATGGGGGGGATGCAGGTTAGAGGGGCCGAGTGGCCTAGTCCTGCTCCTAACTCCTATGGCCGTGCGTCAACTGAAGAAGATGGTTTCCAGTCGGGGGAAATTGGGATGGTTGAACCGTTTTCGAAGCGGGGATCTGTACTCCTGGAGGCCTCGGAGTGAGCTCGCCAGACCTGATGCTCAATGGATGAAGGGAATGTCGGCCCGATCTTTCCGAGACTGCATCCAGTTGGGCCTCAGGGAGCAGCATTGGAGACTGTAGCAGAGCGGGGTTACAGCCAGGGCAAGAGAGAGAGATTAACGGTTTCACTGTGGACCAGAGTGGAAGTGTGGACACTGCTCAACGAACCAGTAGCTTGAATCCCGCTTCAAGGAGAGACACCCTGTCAAACCTCTGCCTCTCGGACTCATCAGGACACACCCAAGAATGCCAAGTTTCAGGCTATCACGGCCGTTTGTACTACTTGGGGGGGGGGGGGTTGCCGATTGGCTGGCACGTTGGCTCTGATTGGTCGAGGCGTTGCCATGGAAAGAGCAACCGGGGAAACTACAGGCTCCCCAAGCTCCCCGGTAATTCAAAAAATGGGGTGAGGCTTGATCCTATTCCTCCTGTTCGCAGAGGACGGGTCCCTGTTTACCCTCCTCTAAATGGTGAGAGATTGCAGAGCTCTGAGGTGCAGAGGGATCTGGGTGTCCTAGCGTTTGTGGCTTCTAGCAGGTGTAAATGAGCCACGTTACCATGCTCCACCGATTATCTTCAATTTGGTTGTTTGTGTAGCTATTAGCGCATTCAGGATTGATCTGCAATTGCTCCCCCATCACAGAATCACGGCTAAATGTTGACCGTTGTTTAGGGTTTCGCAAGCGCGGTTGGGACAAGCGACGAAACGTGCTGTTTGATTCGCTCGGCCAATCCCTGGGACACATGGCCTACATACCTGGCATTGCCCCCGGCCCTGAGATTCGTGCATCCCCTGCTGCTCGATCGTGTGGTAGGCCAGAACATCTCTTTGGGCCGAGGGCGCCGGCGCCCTTGCCAGGGGGAAATGCCGCTCGTGCCGCCGCTACATGGCGGCAGCGTCGAACGGCTCGCTTGACCTCTGGAGGTTACTTGGCCTTTCCAGGGTCATCCGAGGTCGGCCGGGTAACCTTTCAGGTCCGCAAAGGCCTATTTGTGAGTCTGCGTGCGGAGGTGACTGGGATAGCCGTTGTCCCTCTAGGAGAGCTTTAAATTGTTCTATTTCTGGGTCAAGGTTCGCGCCCTATTTACACGATGGCTGATTCGGCCGATCTCATAGCGTGTGGCGCAAAATGGATCCCAAAAGCACCAAAAGTGATGGTAGGTTTGGCGGTCGGCAGTAGCTGCAGAAGGGAGGTGGTGGCGTAGCGGTATGCTCACTGTACTAGCGATCCAGAGACCCCAGGGTAATACGCCAGAGAGCCGGGGTTTAAATCTCACCACGGCAACGCCCCGAGGAATGAACCAAAGAACAGGGCCTTGCGTAGGAATATATGGAGCTTCCAGTAGCCATGGCTTTGCAGGCAGGAAGAACACATACACACAATTGTGCCTGTTTCAGCTAAACATTCGCTGGGTCATTCCTCAGGGCTAAGCCTTGACCAATCAGAGCCGAGCTGCCTGGTTTAAAATTTCAAACAATGCTTGGCAGTTAACTGTCAGTCGCTGTCAACTGGTGCGTTCTCCTTGGTAACGCCTCTGCCTATCAGAGTCCACCTGGCAACCAGTCAGCACTCTCTTCTCGTACAGTATGAAGTTGTTGCTCCCCCACTCCCCACTAACGTTGGTATCCTAGCGACTGCCCTGATGAGTGCAAGATGAAAATCTTCGACAGAATGTCTTTTTTCATCAAAACTCAGGGGTTTTTGTCTTAAAATTATTATTAATTATCGCGACTAGGAGGGAAGAAAATGTGGAGTGAGTTTAGTGATTAAAGGGGGAATTATTTTGAAAATATGTACCATTTGAGGTCACGTGATGCATGACATCATGGCTTCCAATTGCCAAGATGTGACAAGCAAAGTGGATCAGGGGGATCCTGTAGACGTTGTATATCTGGACTTCCAGAAGCCCTTTGATAAGGAATAGAGTATAAAAATGGGGAAGGGTCGTTGCAACTGTACAAGGCTTTGGCGAGACCGCACCTGGAGCCCTGTGCACAGTTTTGGTCCCCTTACTTGAGGAAGGATGTTGTTGCACTGGAAGCGGTTCAGAGGAGGTTCACTGGATTGATTCCAGAGATGCGGGGCTTGTCTTATGAGGAGAGATTGAGCAGTTTAGGGCCTATACTCGCTAGAGTTCAGAAGGATGAGAGGAGATGTAATTGAGATATATAAGATGCTAAAGGGGATGGACAAAGTAGATGTGGAGCGGATTCTGGGACATTCTAGAACGAGGGGCCATGGTTATAGGCTAAGGGGTGGTAGATTTAAATCAGAGAGGAGGAGGATTTACTTTTCTCAGAGGGTGGTGAATCTGTGGAACTCACGACCTCAGAGTGCAGTGGATGTCGGGACGCTGAATAACTTTGAGGAGGAGGCAGACAGATTTTTTAATTAGCAATGGGTTGAAAGGTTATGGGGAGAGGGCGGGAAATTGGAGTTGAGGCCGAAAGGAGATCAGCCATGACCGTATTGGATGGAGGGGAAGGCTCGCGGGGCTGAACTGCCTACTCCTGCTCCCAGAGCGCTTATGCTCTTAGGTGACGCCTCTCCCCGCCGGAGTCCGCTTTGCCAACCGGTCCGCGCTCGCCTCTCGGACAGTGTGAAGTTGTTGCTCCCCCTCAGGTCGGTCACCTTGCGCTCGATTGTCCTGATGAGTCCAAGACGAAAAGCTTCGACGAAATGTCTTTTTCCGGCAAAACTCGGTTGGGGGTGGGTGGGGAGGGGTGGGTGGGTGGGTTATTCATTACGGTGACGGGGCGGAAAAGACAAAGGTGGGGTGAGTTTCGTGATTGAAGAGGGGGGTTATTGAGAGAATAGGTAAAGGGTGTGGTCACGTGATGCATGACGTCATGGCTTCCCCCCCCTCCCTCCCGCCCTACGGCCCAGCCCATGAATTCATTCTTTTTTTTTAAATACGCTTTTAAAAGTCGTTTTGGATTCATCGTCAGGGTCTCATTTCCCGCCAGGGAAAAGTAGAGAAGGTTTTAGAAGATGGAGAGAAGCTTATTTTTATTTTCTTTTTTAAAAAAGGGGTCACATGATGCATGACGTCATAGGTTTTCCAACGCCACGCCCTCCTAAAAAAGGGACCTTTTTTTTTGACTTTTCATTGAATATTAATTATTCTAAAGTTCATTTGGAAAGGCGCCGTCGGCGAAAGAGTGGGGAGGGAGGGGGAAAAAAAAACAAAAAAAAAGGTGCGGGAGGAGAAAAGAATTAATTTTTTAAATGTCCGTGAGGGAGGGAGGGAGGTCACGTGATGCGTGACGTCACGGGACCCGAACCGTCAATCTTCCAACTTGATCAAAACTGAGCTTTATTTTTTTTTTTTACTTTTAACTCAATGGGAATGATTCCCTGATCATGATTAAACACATTGATCCGTGAAAAGAGCAGAACCGTGCGTGAAATAAGAAAATTATTTTTTGATGGGGGGGGGGAGGGGGGAGGGGAGAGAGAGGGAGACGGTGGTCACGTGACAGAGACCAGGTGGTCACGTGAACCATGACGTCAGGCGATTGAAACGGTCCGCCATTCAAATCGATCTCTTGAACCGTGAAGGAAATCGGAAAAAAGCCTGAGATGTGAAAAAAGATTATTTTTTTTATTGGAAACGGGGAGGAGGGTGGGGGGGGTGGGTTGGGTGGGTGGGGGGCGGGGCGGGGACCGGGGGCGGGCGGGGGGGGCGGGGCGGAGGAGGGTCACATGATCCATGACGTCAGCGATTGAAATCGGCCCAACCTTGACATTGGTTTTTTAAAAAGAAAATAAAAGTTTTGCCTTCGATTATTTTGAATTCGACAACCATCACCCCTCCCCCCCTCCCCGGGGAGGGAGATTAGATAAAAATCACAGTTAGGAAAAACGGAAAACGGGCGGAAAAAAAGGGGAAGAGCGGTCACGTGACCCGTGACGTCAGGGGTTCAAAGGTCGCCTTCAAATTTGGCTTTTCAACGAAGAGCTTTTCATCCTGTTTCGTGCGACATTTCGTTATCCCGCAGCGATTGGGAAACAATGGCGGCGAAAAGGACTGAAAAAGCCGGGAAGAGATAATTTATTTTATTCAAAGCTGGTTGTTGGGGGGGGGGGGGGGGGGAGGAGGGAGTGGGGAAGTCACGTGATCCATGACGTCAGCTGCCTGGCAACGTCCGAAGGGTTTCAATTTCTCCCCCCCCCCCCGGGGGGGGAAGTCACGTGATCCGTGACGTCAGCTGCCTGGCAACGTCCTAAGGGTTTTAATTTCTTTTCCCTCCCCGTGGTGGGGGGAAGTCACGTGATCCGTGACGTCACTGCTGGCACCGTCCGAAGGTTTTAATTTCTTTCCCCGCCCCCCCCCCCGGGGGGGAAGTCACGTGATCCGTGACGTCAGCTGCCTGGCAACGTCCGAAGGGTTTTAATTTCTTTTCCCCCCCCCGGGTGTTTTCTTTTTTAATAAGTAGATATAAAAATGAAGTGTGAACAATGACCTTCCCGGTGAAGGAAGTGGAAAAAAAAATTGGGATTTGAGGAATGGATATGGACATTCATTGGGGTTGGTGGTGGGGTGAGGGGAGAAAAGGGGGCGGTGCCTTCCCATCATGCCGCGCGCGGCGCGTGGGTGGGGGGGGGGGTGGGTACGTCAGGCGGCTCCGCGGGCCAGACGTTCCATTCGCAGGCGGGCGGGCAGCGGGAGAAAAGGTCGGGGGGGGGGGGGGGGGGGGGGAGAAAAGGGGGCGGTGCCTTCCCAGCATGCCGCGCGCGGCGCGTGGGTGGGTACGTCAGGCGGCTCCGCGGGCCAGACCTTCCATTCGGAGGCGGGCGGGCAGCGGGAGAAGAGGTGGGGGGAGGAGATGTGCTGCTGCTGTGAGCTGGGGAGGAGAAGCCTGAGGCCTACAAGCAGCTCTGCCCATTGCTTGTTTTTTATATTGGGGGGAGGGGAGGGTGGGGGAACTCCTGCCCATTTAGCAGGAGGGGGGGTTGGGAGGGGGATGGGATGGGGTTGGGGAGGGTAAAAAAAAATGTTAACCCCTTGTGGGCGGGCTGTGTGTTTTTTTTAATGGGATCTTGCTGTGCCAATATGTTGACCTGGGGTTGGGGGGGTGAGGAACACTGAGGCTGTGTCCTTTCCCACCCCCCCCAAACCCTCCTCCTATCACCAGCCCAACCCCCCCCCCCCCCCACCCCCCACTCCTCTTGCTTCCCTGCTCTGGGGTCTTGAGTGGAGTCTTGCTGTGCACTGGGGGTGGGGGTGTCTGGGGGGGGGTGGGGGGGAGAGAGAGAAACAGTGAGGCCCGGTCACCCTCCTCCAGCCTGGACTGCTCTCTTTTTTCTTTTGACACTTCTGGAGAGGGGAGGGGCTGGGGGGTTTGTGGCTTGTTGCTTGGGATCTTGCTGTGTACCAGCCTGTAATGTGTTGACATGGGGGTGGGGGTGGGGGGGGAGAAAATCACTGAGGCCCGGTCACCCTCCTCCAGCCTGGACCGCTCTCTTATTTCTTTTGACACTTCTGGAGAGGGGAGGGGGGTGGTTTCTGGC